>BSBK01013521.1:0-38299 GCA_027943335.1 Chamaecyparis obtusa | reverse complement strand
TATATATACAAGTAATGTATATATGTATTATAATATATATATAATGTATATATAATATATATACTGATATATAGTATACATATTCTTATATTCATGCTAGAATAATAAGTCATACTATATGTATGTATGCATAGATCACTATATATGCATGTATATATATATGTATGTGTATGTAATATATGTGTAATATATGTATACTGATATAATATATACTATATATATATATACTATATATAATATATAATATATATACTTTATAATATAATATATACTACTATTATATATATATGATATACTTTATATAATATATATATATATCTATATATATATATATAGTATCTATATATGTATTGTATGTATGTATGTATGTAATGTCAGTATGTATGTATATGTATATTTATGTATGTATGTATATATATGTATGTAAATGTATTTATATGCTGTGTGTGTGTGTGTGTGTGTATGTATATATGTATATATGATTGTTACGTTTGCACCAACCAATATATAAAAGGTACGTAGAAGATGTAGAGGTCCATCTTAATATTTCCCCAATTCATTCAAAAAAATTCCTTTCAGCGGATGATTTTCTTAAGTATTCCCTCACTTTAAGAAAGGTGTGTACCAAACTATGCATACTATACAACCAAAAAAATTCCTTATATCAAATGGTTAATTTCCTCATTGGACAATGGTGGAAATAAAATCCAACAGACTAGAGGCCATTTCTAAGACCAAAGCTAAAGTTGGGGATTAGTCCCACACCCAAAGTGGACACTAGTGCATGGGAAGTTATAAAGGAATTTGCTAAAAACTTGGACAATTGGGGTATACAAGGAGGACCAAATTCAAGATATAAAATCCCTCATCACATCGATAAGAGGATAAATAGGAAATGCTAAGGGAATTGAGGAATGTTGAAGCCAACCAAAACCAAATAAACTAAGAAATTGGTTGAGGTTGTAAATTTCAGCAAGGACATGATGGAAAGACAACCTCCTCCTGTAAAGACCTTGTAGGAAGAGTTTAATTATAGAAGACCAAAAGAAGGAAGCAGGAGGAGACTCAGATGATTATCATCCTAGAAAAATAAAGAGGGGATTGGTCCAGATACTTCAATACACAAATCTAGAAAGTCTTCTTTTGTAGATTGTCTTAAAGAGCTTATTGAAGAATGGAAGGAAGTTTAGCTTCCTCCTATTTAGTTTATTAGTTAGAGTTGTTAGAATCTCATTAGTTTAGTTGTTTGTCTTTTTGTTTGTTTGTTTTTTTCTTGTTTGAATTCATTGATCAAGAATTCTTCTTGAACTATTGTATTACTTGACATAAATTTGATGGGTTTGGGCCCTTTCCTGATTAAAGTTAACTAGAACTTTGCACCAACCAAGAGAAAAAAATTCTTTATGGAATACATAGAGTAACTAGATCTTCCATAGTATTGTTACACTACAAGCCTTTTTTGATGAAAAAAGAAGTGAGTCTCACCAAATCTATCCCTTCCAATTCAACCAATGCTAGCATGCCTAGGTTTACTTAGAGAAAATCCATCAATGTTGATTTTGGAAATACCCTAAGGGAGGGTGGGAATTGGTTACCATCTCCTTGTATTTTTCTTTTAGAGACATGTTCTCCAAACTCAAAAAGATAAAAAAAAAATCCAAATAGGCTCAAGTATTTCTTTAGTCTAACCATACTGGAAATAGAGAGATATCTATAGATGAGATAAATTATGAATGATATTGAACTATTAATTACATTTTTTGTTTTAAGCTTCAACTCTCTTGCAGTTAGATCTTCTCCTTCATAGTCTCTCATGTTGTATGCATTAGCTATTTATTTTCATAGGCTCAAGCATCTTCAGGTTTATCACGCGTCACTTTAGTGTACCTCTCCTTTGGAGATTGTGGGGTCCTTTTCCCCTTTACAATGCATAATATCAACATGAGGTAGTTTTTAATGCTCATTTGGTATTTTTTGTGTCCTCCACTTTCATTCATCTCTAGTCTTTTTTTGTGCCACCACTTGTCTTATCAATATTCTACCAAGATTCTTCCTTTTGGTGGGTTCTTATCTTTTGTGCTTACATGAAATGCATTAGTTGTCTGGATTTTTGTGGAGTATTTTTCTTGTGCATGATCCTAGTTGGTTTGATTTCTGATTAGTTCTATTTTTATCTCATATTTTGGAGACCATATCTTTCTTCCTTAATGGGGCCACATGTCCCTTCTCTTATTTTCAAATCTAAAAAAAAATATAGCTCAAGCTAAGTAAATGCATGTAGTAGGAGATTATTGATACAAGTTACATTGTCTTTTAGGTGTTTCTTTAAATGATTAAAATAACATATTGATTAATGGTTTTACTAGTTGTCATCATGGTGCATGCAAAAAGGGGTACTATGAGATTTATTTTTTTATTATGAACTCTCCTCTTTTCAAAGGTTGAACATGGTATAGAATTATTGGAGTTAAAACTATTTAAGGTGTTTGAATTCCACATCTAAAATTCTTCAAGAATTGTTCATCTAAAAAGGGAACTA
Source organism: Chamaecyparis obtusa (assembly GCA_027943335.1). Lineage (NCBI taxonomy): Eukaryota > Viridiplantae > Streptophyta > Pinopsida > Cupressales > Cupressaceae > Chamaecyparis > Chamaecyparis obtusa. Next base: position 35,760 of record BSBK01013521.1, on the reverse strand, counting down.
GTTAAACAACACTATACAAGAATAAAAAATTTAATAAATATAAGGAGAAGGGATCTACTCAAATACCTTTTAATTGTACTATGTTGTCAATATAAATTAATATTTTAGACGGTGCCTATGGACCTCGTACATTGCATTATTTCCATTTTGTAATTTTGAAAACCAATATGCACTATACCATGAAATAAGGGGAGCTAGTTTACAACACTATACAAGGATAAAAGAATTAATAACTATAAGGAGCAGGGCTCTACTCAAATACCTTTTCATTTTACTATGTTGTTAATATAAATTAATATTTTAGACCGTGCCTATGGACCCTCTACATTGCATTCTTTCTATTTTGTAATTTTCAAAACCAATATGCACTATATCATGAAATGAATATGGCCTTTTCTTTTAAGACAATATGCATTGCTTCATGAAATTAATATGAAATATAAGTAATGTGTGAGAGGAAAACTTTATCATCAAAGATGAGTAAGATAATCCCTAGCTAAGGATATTTCCTAGAAAAATCCATCAAATAAAAAATTTGGGAGGAGTTGGATGTCATTTTTTTGTTTCTAGATGTTAAATCATTACCTTATGTGTGAGAAATTCTAGAGGAGAAACAATGAGTAGAATATTATGAATGAATATGAAAGATAGTTTAAAATCATAGTTATTTCCATATAATTGTGTAGTAACAAATAATAAAAATAATAATAGTGCTGACAATATTGGTTGCCATTGATATTAACTTTATCTGACTAAATGTGTTGTCCTTAAGTGAGCTATACTAATGTATTATATAATTTTATAATCATTATTGTCTATAAAATTTTGAAAGTACCTGTTGCATGATAGTTCAGATTAGATATAATTGAGAGGCTAACATATGTTTGAGAGTAGTAATGTCTTGTAAGATCAATCACACTAGTGCAGGAGCACCTAGGCTATCCCTAAAGCACTAGTCAATTTTGGCTTGTAATTGACTCTATCCAAGTCAGTATGTCTTTTCTTTGACCTTAAAAGGTCTTGTTGTGTGTGTGTGACTAGATGGATTAGTAGTTAGTAATAAATCCAATCTAGTTTAGCTTAGATTGATTTGAAGCTGTTAGTCCTTAGAATAGGCCTAAAATGGGAAATGTGGTCTAAATGTGTCCTAGACCTAAGAAAATTGTGAAAGGTGCCTAAAAAGGCCTTAATGATGTGTAATTCATCGAGTTGTATGGGTTAGAGGTCCTAAGAGTTAGTTTTCATCATAAATGCAAAAGATGCTCAAAAGTTGTCATGACAACATTTGCAACTTCTGCAAATGTTGCATGCAACTTGACAACTATGGATTCCCTTCATTCTAGGAGTAGGAAATCAATGTTGGAGGCCTAAAGACATGGCAGAGGCATCTTAAGATAATGTATGGATTATTTCCCGAGGTAGAGATTTTTGTATGCAAGTTTTTGAATGTGAATAGAGTAAGTGTTCTGGTTCTCTGAGTACAGTCGACTTATTTGAATGTTGACAGTATTTTAATGGATTGAAAGGATTGATATAGTGTTTGATTCATGAAGTAGAGGTAGAAACAAGACTTTTTCATTTAGTGAGAAAGTAGTTTAGAGTTTATTTGTTAGGCTTAGAAAATTGTTTAGGATTTAGAGTGTTTACTTGTCCAGTTTAGGTGAATTTTGGTTTCATAGCTCCCCCATAAAAATCTAACTGTGGGAAACTACAAAATGTGGATGAATATATTAGGGGAGCCTCTATACAATGTATATATTCAATCAGGAGACCTGGAGAACTAATTTTTTATTTTTGAAACCATGCCCTAGGTGAGCTATGACTGTCACGGTTAGGTGTATGGCAAAGGAAAAAAGTAACTCCAGAAGAAAGGGGTGATGTAGCCCAAACCCTTCAAACAATAACTTAGAAATAATATAGAACACAAAAGTTTCAGAATGCCATATTCTTCATTAAATTGATCCAACTCTACTCTGCCTCTATAATGAAAGAAAATAACTACTTATTACAATTTCCAAAAAATCACCATATTTGGATTTTTTTTTGGGAAAATCAGATTTTTCCATTTTTGGTAATTTTCAAAACCCATCCTATAAATCTTGATTTTTCCAAAAAAAATCCCCCCAACTAAGGCAAGATGAAGTGCCAACTAATCTATGAAATCAAGAATATGATTTTGGATTTACTACAAAAAACAACTTTCTAAAAAACTAGAAAAAACACTAAAAGTCAAATTTAGAGGCCAAGAAGATATTTCAGGCTCCTGAAAAAATGTCAAAATGGCCACCTATCGAGTTGAGCTTTGTGGACAATCCATATAGCTTCTCCTCACGCATTTGCCTGTAAAATTTCAGCCAAAACCCACATCCGAGTCAAAAGTTATGACCCTTCGAAGTAAATCTCAACCAAAACCCACATCTGAGTCAACAACTTTGATCCTCAAATGCTCCTGCATCATTCTCCATTTCTTGAAAATAATGCAGCTCCTACAAGTTTTGGTTCTCAAACTGCTTCTATTTAGGCTCATCTGGCTTCTTCAAATCCCATTCTGTAATCCAGGTGCTATCTGTCGGGTGCCAACCCTTCCCACTACACATGATATTTGTTATAGTCACCCTCGGTGAGTCTGAATAGTCTTCTTGTCTAGAATCTGTGCAACCTTTTCCTTTCTCTAGATGGGGTTAGTGCATTTCTAGTCTACCTCATTCTCATTTTCAATAGAGGCATCATCACCATGGAAAGTATATAAATCAGAAATATTAAACATAGGAGAAATATCAAGACCACTGGGGGGCTCAACCTCATAAGCATTATCATTAATCTTCTTCAAAATCTTGCAAGGACTAATTTTATGATATTTCAATTTGTGATAAGTCTCAGTGGGAAATCTCTCCTTCCTTAGACAAACCATCACTAGATCACCTGCACTAAAAACCTTATACCTTTTAGTAGCATTTATGGAAGCTTTTTACCACTTGCTGTTGTCATGTAACTTCTTTGTCACATCTTCTTGCAACTGGTAGAGCTTGTCTGCAAAGGCTTCTCCATCATCACTGACTCTATCAGCTAAGGGAAGTTGCACCAAATTGAGAACACCCTGAGGATTTTGACCATAGACAACTTGAAATGGTGACTTACCAGTTGACCTGTTCACTGAGCTGTTATAAGAAAATTCTACCTAGGGCATTGCCAAATCCCATTAATTGGGATTCTCTCCAACAATACATGGCAACAAATTACCCAAAATGCAATTGACAACTTCTGTTTACCCATTAGTTTGTGGATGATAAGCACTACTGAACTGTAACTTTGTCCCCATCTTCTTCCATAAGGTCCTCCAAAAATGACTCAAGAACTTAGTATCCTGATCAGAGGTGATCATTTTTGGAACCCCATGTAATCTGACTATTTCAGAAAAGAATAACTTGACCACCCTAGTGGAATCACTAGTTTTCTTACAAGCAATGAAATGAGCTATTTTTGAGAATCTATCCACAACTACAAAGATGGAGTCATTACCTCATTGTATATGTAGAATTCCTGATAAAAGATCCATACTTAAGTTTTTCTAGGGTCCTATTGGTACTGGTAATGGCAAGTACAATCTAGTGTTCTAGGAGTGCCCTTTGGCTACTTGAAAAATTTGACACCTTTCCACAAACCTGGTGATATCTCGCTTCATCTTTAGCCAGTATTACTTATCTACTACCAAGGCTATTGTTTTATCCTTCCCAAAATGCCTAGCCATACCATTGCTATGAAATTCTCTAATAATATTTTCCTGCATTGCACCTACAGGAACACACAACTATTTTCCCTTGAATAAATAATTATCCTGCATAAGATACTCACCTTGAATAGTGTCTATGTGCCCAGGTACATGATTCTTCAATTGATCAATAGCATCCCAAAAGTCACTATCAAATTCATTCAAGTCTTTGATTCATCAAATCCAATTAATTCTATTTCCATGATGGTCGGAAGCACAACTCACCTGCTAAATGCATCTACAACTTGATTCTATTTCCTAGATTTATGCTTCAAAACAAAAGTAAACCCTTGTAGGAAAGAGCCCCATTTTTCTCATTTGGTGTTCAATTTATTTTTCATGTTCAAGTAGTTTAGAGTAATATGGTCTGTAAACAACACAAATTCTTTGGGTACTAGATAATGCTTCCAATGTCTCAAGGCTTGCACAATGGCATGGAACTCTATATCATATGTAGAATACTTCTTTCGTACATCATTCAATTTTTCACTAAAAAAGGTAGGGGCCTACCTTCTTGGCTGAGTACAACACCAATGGACACATATGAGGCATCATAGTCCACCTCAAACACTTTATCAAACTATGGTAGGGCCAATATAGGAGCTTCATTGACCTTCTTCTTTAGATACTGAAAACTCTCGACCCTTAGTGCAATTTGTCACAGGTGCTACAATGATGCTAAAATTATGAATGAACTTTCTATAAAAAGTATCCAAGCCATAAAAAGTTCTCACCTCGGTGATACTACGCGGACTACATCGTTTAAGAATGGCTTGAAATTTCTCTAGATCCATCTTGATACCATCTGTAGAAATGAAAAATCCCAGAAAAACCAAGATTTCTTGCATGAACCTACACTTCTTCAAATTAGCATAGACTTTCTCTCTTCTTAATGCCAAGATGATATTTCAGCCAAAACCCACATTTGAGTTAAAAGTTATGACCCTCTAAAGAAAATCTCAACCAAAACCCAAATCTGAGTCAACAACTTTGATCTTTGAATGCTCCTGCATCAAAGGGTGTGTGTGAAATATCTGAACCAAGTGTGGTTTTAGAGTCATTAGGGTCCTCTATATCCCTAGTTGTCAGCTAAGAGCTTGAATAATCCATTTGAATAGATTCCTAGGTAGAAATCAGTCAACTGCATTTTAGGACCCCAAAAATCCCTATTGGCCTTACATTTCAGGAGACTAGTGTACGGATGACTTGGAGACCCTAGACCTTGAAAATATTTTAGGTCTTCCAAAAGGATATCAAGATTCTAGGTTATTTTTTGGGGTTGTTTGCAAGTTTTGAGAAAAAATCCTGAAAAACTCTCTCGATAGGGCTAATTGGTCAATTAGGCCTAATAGGTCCAAAAATAGTGCAAAGTTGGAACTCAATTGCTTTGAGTTTGAAGACCCATTCAAGTGGGATTTAAAGGATGTCAAATGGATTTTATAATGGTGTATATCACCCTTTCTCCATTGTTAAAGGTGATATGAAGGATTTGTGCTTGAAGTCCTTCAAGAGTGAAGCATTGAGACAAAACTAGTGATAGTTGTCCTTCAAGGTTAAACACAAGAAGAATAAATCTTGGAGTGGAGTTAGGGGTAGTCTTAGGCTTGGAGTCTTGAGGATATTGAGATCCTAGAAGAGATATTAGGATCCTAAGTAGATTGGACAAGAAGTCCTAGGTAACTTGTGTGGGCACACCTTGGAGTACTTCCATCAGATTGGTATCAGGGCCTCTTTTATTAGGCTTGTGGTTAAGGTTCCAACTAGAAGAGTCAATAGGTGAGACTACAATGGTGACCAATGATGAGTTGTAAAATAAAGTGGAAGAGAAAGAGGAGGAGAATAGATTACTCTGAGATAGATTGGATCATCTAGAACAAAAAGTAGATGAAGTGGATGAGAAGGCTGAAGAAGTCAAAGATAAGATAGATGGAAAGAAAAAAGAGATACTTTTGGAGGATGAGCTCCCTAAACTAGACCCAATCCTAGCTGAAGAACCATTCTTGAAGGCATTGAAGGCCTTGAGTGGAAAAGCACTAGAAGGTATTCCAATTTTCAATGGAATTATGGAACCAAAGATAGTCCTAGATTGGATTGAAGGACTAGAAAACCATTTTGAATGTGATGGTATCCCAAAAGCTCAAAAGGTTAAAGTAGCTAAGGCTAGATTGAAAGGCCCTACACTCACTTGGTAGAGGTTTATCCAAGATTAGAGAGAGAAAGAAGGAAATAAGCCTTTTTCTACATGGAAGGAAATGATAGATAAAATTAGAGATGCTTATGTGCCAAAAGATTATGAAATCCAATTGCATAAGAGAAGACAAAGTCTTAGACAAAAAGACTTAGAAGTGAACTCCTATACTGAAGAGTTCCAAAGACTTTGCATGAGGTCAAGAATTATGGAAGATGAAAATGTGAAGGTAGCTAGATACCTTAACGGTCTCAAGTGGACTATAAAAGATGAGATGAGTCTAGTAGCCCCTGATACTATTTAGAAATGTGACCAAATAGCAGTGACGGTAGAGGAGAAGTTGAGAAAGAAACAAGATTCTAGCACTACTAGAGGTAGAGGAAAAGGAAGAGACAATAGAGGAAAGAGAGGTGTATATGGTGGAAGAAATACATAGAAAAATTCTCAAGGTGAAACCAAACTCACTAAGAAGCAAGATGGGAGTTCAAGTAGTGGAATTTCCAGTAGGGGAAGAATCTCCAACAACAATTGGAGAGGAAGAAGTAATAGCAAAGGCAGTTGTTCTTACTTTTCCACTATGAAGTGTTACCACTACAACCAAATGGGGCACCCTACATACAGGTGTCCAGAGAAGAGTTCTACTTCCAAGGAGGTGACAAAAGAGTAAATTTTGTTCAAGAAGAGACTAGTGGTGGAGTAAAACACCCTGAGGTACCCTTAGAATTAGAGGAAGGTGAGAATCTAATGATGAGGAGAACTCTAATTAAGGATCCAATGAAAGAAGAACCAAGTCAGAGGAGGTCACTGTTTAGAGTGAAGTGCAAGATGATGAGAAAATTTTGTAGAGTCATTATAGACTCCTGGTCTACTGAAAATATAGTGTCAGAAGATGAAGTCAAAAAATTGAAAATGAAGAGGATACCACATAGAAACCCATACAAAGTTACTTGGTTGAACAAAGGACAACATGTCCTATTCAATGAGAAAGCATGGGTGGTGTTTTCAATTGGGAGGTATAAGGATAAAGTGCTATGTGATGTCTTACCTATGGATCCATGCCATCTTCTCCTAGGTAGATGATGGAAATTTGATATGTAGGCCATGCACGATGGAGAAAAGAATTCATATACTTTCAAAAAGGATAATGTGACTTTCAAGATTCGATTATTGTTAGAGGATGGAGAAGTGAAGTCATCAGGCCCAAATGTGTTAATGGTTACTGAGAAGGAGTTTATAAACACCTTAAGGGAAGGAGAGGGACTAGGCTTTGCACTGGTGTTGAAGCCAAAGGAAGTAAGCATTGACAAGACAGTCAAGAAGAAAAAATTACCAAAGGAGATACAAGACATGTTGCAGAGCTATGAAGGCATTTTAAATGATGGACAACCATCAACCCTAGCCCCTAAGAGAGCTGTAAGTCATAGGATAGACTTCATCCCTAGAGCTACCCTTCCTAATAAGGCAGCCTATAAGATGACCCCTCAACAAAATGAGGAAATAGCCAAGCAAATTCAAGAGCTCCTGAGCCAAGGTCTCATTAGGAAAAGTATTAGCCCTTGTGTCGTACCCACTATCTTAGCACCTAAAAAGGGAGGAACTTGGAGGCTATGTACTAAATCAAGAGAAATAAATAAGATAACCATTAGGTATAGGTTCCCTATCCCTAGGATAGAAGATCTAATGGACTACCTAGGAGAAGCCAAATATTTCACTAAGATTGACCTAAAGAGTGATTACCACCAAATTAGAATCCATGAAGGAGATGAGTGGAAGATAACCTTCAAAAGTACAGAGGGTTTGTATGAATGGCTTGTCTTTCCATTTGGTCTCTCCAATGCCCCCTTCACATTCATGAGGCTCATAAATTTGAATTCCTCAAAGACATTGGCAAATTTTTGGTAGTGAATCTAGATGATATACTAATCTATAGTAAGACCAAGGATGAACATCTCAAGCATTTGGAGATTGTTTTCAAGTAGCTACATGAGGAGAAATTGATGATAAATTTGTAGAAATGTGAGGTCATGAGGTAGGAGTTACTGTACCTTGGGTTTGTGCTATCTCAAGGAAATCTAAAGATAGACCCTAGCAAAGTGGAAGCCATTCTAAATTGGCCTAATCCAAGGACAACAACATAGGTAAGAAGCTTTCATGGTTTGGCTCAGTATTATAGGAAGTTTATAAAGAAATTTAGTGCTATTTGTGCTCCTCTGCTGGATACCATCTAAGGAGGAATGAAAAATAGATTTATTTGCAATGAGAAAGCAACCCATGATTTTGAATTTCTAAAGAAGAAGATTGCTACTCAACCAATCTTAACTTTGCCAAGTTTTGAGAAATTATTCACAGTTGAGTGTGATGCTAGTAATGTGGCCATAGGTGTTGTCTTGAGCCAAGAGGGAAGACCAATGGCTTTCCATTCTAAGAAATTAAGTGATGCTAAGAAGAAGTATTCTTCTTATGACTTAGAGATACATGCTCTAGTCCAGGAACTAAGAAAGTGGAGGCACTAGTTTCTTCCAAATGAGTTTGTAGTCTTTTCTGACAACCAAGCACTAAGCTTCCTGAATTCACAAGATAAGTTCAGTCATAAACATATGAAATGGGTGGAATACTTGTAGGCCTACACCTTCAACATCAAACACAAGAAGGGATTGTAGAACAATGTAGCAGATGCCTTAAGTAGAAGAGCTCTAACTTTTCAAGAGATACAACTGCAGAGCATGGGTGTTGACAACTCCAAAGACTTATATAGAGAAGATGAATATTTTGTAGAAATCTACAAGATATGCCAATAATATAGAAATCATTTTCATAGTCAATTCTCTAAATACACCCTGCAAAGTGGTCTATTATTTAAGGGAGGTCAATTGTGTGTCCCTAGAGGGTCTATAAGAGAGAATCTAATCCAAGAGAAATACAATGGTGCACTTAGTGGCCATTTTGGTGTCAACAAGACCTAAGAACTAGTTCAGAGGTTCTATTTTTGGCCTAAGATGAATCTAGATGTCAGGAAGTATGTAGAAGGATGTGTTGTGTGTCAAAAGGAAATGGGTACATCTACCAATACAAGCCTTTACCAACCCCTTCCTATTCCTAGCAGACCATGGGAGTGTTTAAGAATGGATTTTGTGGTAGGTTTACCCTAGACAAAATAAGGAATGGATAGAATTTATGTTATTGTGGATAGATTTAGTAAGATGGAAAAATTTGTAACATGCAAGAAAACTCATGATGTAAGTCAAATAGCTTCCCTATTCTTCAAGGAGGTATTTAGAATACATGGTTTACCACTGAGCATAGTGTTAGACAAAGACACAAAGTTCATGAGTCATTTTTAGAAGACTATATGGAAAAAGATAGGCACCAACTTATCTTTTGGATTTTCATACCATCCTCAAATTGATGGTCAAACAAAGGTAGTAAATAGGAGTCTTGGTAACTTCCTAAGGTGTTTAACTAAGGATTATGGTCAAGCTTGAGACCAACTCATTGGATAGGCACAGTATGCCTATAATGACATAGTGAATAGAACTACTGGTAAGAGTCCTTTTGAAATAGTTTATAGCCTTCATCCTAGAGGCATATATGAGCTCAGAGATCTAAAGGATGGAGCTAAGGGAAGTTCCTATGTAGAATACTTTGCAAATGATATGCAAGAGATCCATGAGATAGTAAATAAGACACTCACTGAAAATAAAGAGAAGCTTAAGAACAGGGTGGATGAAAGAAAAAGGGATGTCCAATTCAAGATTGTGGATCTAGTGATGGTCCATCTTAGTAAAGAAAGACTGTAGAAAGGAGTGCCTCATAAGCTTCAGATGAGAAGGATTGGTCCATGTACAATTCTAGCCAAATATGGCACAAATGCCTACAAGGTGGAGTTACTAGAGAAAAATGGTTTGTATCTTATTTTTAATGTAGAATACTTGGTCTTGTACAAAGGGCCAATAACGGATCTAGATCAGAGTCTGACTAAAGTCATACAGGAGGTGGAGGAACTAAATTTTCCATCTGCACCAATCAAGAAGGTAGAACACATACTATATTCCAGAGTTTACAAGAAGACAAGGAAGAAGGAATACAGAGAGCACTCGATGAAGTCGCATGGACAAATGGATGTAGATGAAACTTGGATTAAGGATTTAGAGTTCAACAAGTTGAAGTTGGGCATTGATCCCAAATTACTCAATCCAAGGATGGATTGAAGTCTTTTCATTTGGGGAGGATGGTGTAGGAGCACCTAGGCTATCCCTAAAGCCCTCATCAGTTTTGGCTTGTAACTAACTCTAGCCAAGTCAGTATGTCTTTTCTTTGACCTTAGAAGGTCTTGTTGTGTCTGTGACTATATGGATCCCCCATAAAATCCAACCGTGGGAAACTACAAAAGGTGGATGAATATGTTAGCGGAGCCTTTGTACAATGTATATATTCAATCATGAGGCCTTAAGAACCAATTTGTTAGTTTTGAATCCATACCCTAGGTGAGCTATGACTATCCAGTTAGGTGTATGGTAGAGGAAAAGTAAATGTAGAAGCAAGGGTGTGTGTGAAAGGTATGAACCAAGTGTGGTTTTAGAGTCATTAGGGTCCTATAGATCCCTAGGTGTGAGCTAAGAGCTTTAATAATCTATTTGAATAGATTTCTAGGTAAAAATGAGTCAACTGCATTTAAGGAACCCAAAAAGCCCTATTAGCCCTACATTTCAGGAGATTGGTGTAAAAATGACTTGGGGACCCTAGACCTTGAAAATATTTTAGGTCTTCCAAAAGGGTACTGGGATCCTACATAAGTTTTTGGGTTTGTTTGTAGGTTTTGAGAAGAAATCTAGAAAAACCCTCTGGATAGGGCTAATTGGTCAATTAGGCCTAATAGGTCCAAAAATAGTGCAAGGTTGGAACTCAGTTTCTTTGAGTTTGAAGACCCATTAAAATGGGATTCACAGGATTTCAAATTGATTTTCTAATGGTGGATATGACCCTTTCTTCATTGTTAAAGGTGATATGAATTATTTGTGCTTAGAGTCCTTCAAGAGTGAAGCATTGAGACAAAACTAGTGATAGTTGTCCTTCAAGGTTAAACAAAAGAAGACTAACTCTTGGAGTGGAGTTAGGGTAGTCTTACGCTTGGAGCCTTGAGGCTATTGAGATCCTAGAATAGAGATTAGGATCCTAAGTAGATTGGACAAGTGAATTCCTAGGTAGCTTGTGTGAGCACACGTTGGAGTACTTCCATCACACACACACACACACATAGATACCCACACACTCACACTCACACATAAAAAACCACACATATATGAAAATTCATATACATGTTTATATACATACACATATATATATATACATATATATATACATATTCATAGAGATATAGATATACATATACCTATACATATACACATACACATCCACATGCACATGCACATACACATGCACATATGCATACACATGCACATACACATACACGTGCACATACGCATATGCATATGCATACACATACACATACACATACACATATTCATATACATACACATATTCATATACATATACATATGTTAATATGATTTAGAACAATTGAGAGGGGGGGGGGTGAATCAGTTATTCTCAATTCCATATGTATAAAAAAAACTTCAAAAACTTTTCCTTAAATCAGATCTAACAACCAAAACCAACTCGCTCATCACTGATTCAATAATAGAAATATATAACATTGCAGTCCACTACCCAGCTGTATCTAACTTGTAAAACATAGAAATGTCTAAACCAAAACATTCACACAAGCATTGACACTAGGATTTATAGTGGAAACCCAATCTAGGAAAAACCACTTTGTAACATGCTACTATTATTTTTACTTTTCTGAAGTGAGCTCAGTTAAAATCAAACCCTGTCAAAGGTTACAATACACACTGTTAGGTGTGACCCGGTTAAAGGATTTCAATCACCCTATTAAAAGTGAGCTTTGTTATAGGACTTACATACACTCCATTAGACTACAACCTTGTTCAAAGGATTTAAACATATGACTATTAGGTCAACCTCTGTTAAAAGGTTTTTGACAGTTACAATGGTTAGAAAGTAGCAGTAGTATTTATCTAAAAAACATACAACTCACTTTGCAAATATCAGATCCAATTCCGTACACAAATGCTGGTTTACTAACTTTGAAACTTTTCCATCTCCACCTCTAATCTACTCAGAACTTTTCTTCAAGCAATCACCACACTTCTCCTTCAGCCTTTTCTACTTATACAGTCAATAATTGTAAGAATTTTGATATCACTCTGATACCATGTAAGAATTTTCCTAAGGCAAATAATAGAAACCAAGATCTAGAAGCTCAAGAAATAGCATGTAAGAGAGACAAAATATGGTATGATCAAATGATCAAATAATGAATAATAGATTCAATGAATTACATACAATGTAGGAGTGCCTAAATATATAGGCAATGCAATAAGACTACATGGTAAGGAGATGATAAGATATCACCCACATAAGGTGGAATCACATGTCCACCAAAGGTGGATCATCCTCCATTATACATGAAAGTATGTGCAACAATGAGAGGATGATAATGTGATAAGAGCACTAAGGGTGGATCTCACACACAAAGAGGTATGTGATGACAACTATCACACCTAAAGTGGAGATTCTCCTAACCATGTGCTAAAAAGAAATGCAAACTCCTAAGTGTCTCAAAGACAACTAATATGAAAATGCATTATCCTAAGTAAACTTAAGTGAAGTGTAATTAGTAAATACTTAATTACACCAACACCCCCCCTTAAGTGCAACTTAGGAGAATGCACTTAAGCTCACAATGCAAGATGGGTCCTAGCTACTAGGCCATGTTAGGTACCCATGTACAAAATACATGAAATGCATAACTCTCAGAAAGTGGAGAAAGAGGGAAAACCTCATGGGAAAAACCCTCCCCCAAAAAGAGAGAAGAAAACAAGATGCATGGATGGATGGAGTGCTCAAGACCCCCCAAGAACTACATACATCATGTATATACAAAGAAGTATACCCCCATAAGAAGGATAGTTGGAGACATGATATCCCCCCCATAATGTAGAATCTCCTACAAAAATGGTGAGTGCTTGAAGACAAAGTATATTCCAATGACTACAAACAACATTTCTCCCCTTGGGAAGAAGATATACCAAGTACAAATATAGGTGTGGTTCCCATTCTAGATAGGAACTAGGAAGTGGAATCCAAATGAAGTATGATGATGATGCCATGAACCAATCCATCTCCAAATGAAAGAAGGAATAAGGTCTCCAAATATGCATCTTTGAAGACTGAATAGGCCTCTTCAATCTCAAAGAATCTATCACATCATGTGACAAACCAAGTGAAGAAGAAGAATCAAGAATGTCAATCTCCAAAGATTGTGAAGTTAAAGAGACCTCCTCCAAATTTTGTATCAAAGGATCCACAATCATGTCAATCTAGAAAGAAGGATCAAGTGGAGAATGAAGATAAGGGTCAACATCCTCCCTTGCAAAAACTAAAGAAGGATCATCTTCAACAAAGAGAAAATGAATATCATCAATGATGTCTCCCAAATCTAAAGTATATGACTCTACAAACAAACCTGCAATGTTTGTCAAGTAGTCATCCCATGGAACAAAGTCTAGAAGACAAGGAATTTCTTGCTGCACTAAATCACAAGAGCGAGTCGCTATAGGAAGACATGCATCATCAAGAGATGTGATCTAAGAAGGAAGAGAAGAAACTACAACTGGAGGTTCTGGACGTTTTGGAAGTGGAGGAATATGTGGATCTCCATACAATTCCCAAATAATAGTCCAAAGATCAGGAACTTTTTCTGTCTCATCATCATAGTCATCAAGGGACTCCATAACATCTATATCCATATTCAAATAGATAATCTTCATAAATTCTAAGTAAGAGTCAAGATTGAAAGAAGGACTTTTAGGTCTATACTCATACAAATAGGACAATAGGTTATGCTCACTAAGATGAGCAAGAACCAATTCACTCCATTGCTTATAATTCCCTCTTGTCAACTTAATTAAACCATCCATGATGTGATTCTCACATGAAATAATGAGATCAAAAAATCAATGCACCCCCCAAAATGCAATGAGCCAAAGAACCCCCCAAAGTAGATGATTTTGGCACTTTATATATAGTGCGTGTACAATTGCCACTTGCCAAAATGAATCAAAGTGGACTTCTGATTTTGATGATTACAACAGAAAATATGAAGCTATAGTAGACTCAAAAAAATAAGATACAAGATCTCTCAAGGATCTAACAAATTACAAGTGCCAAAAATAGGCCAAAATAGACCAAATTTTGAAAGTACTATGTCTACTCAAAATTTTTCCAAACTGATACCAGATTTGGAAAGTAGAGAAAAAATCATGAACTTTAAAAAAAAATAGCACTTGAAAATGTGTCCATATGAGCCCAAACGAAGCCTCTAAAGTTGTAAAAATTAGAATTTGCGATTTTTAGAAAATATCAGAACCAGAGATCAAAAATCACCTATACCATTGTGTAGATCATGAAATTCTACCCCAAAACAAAAAAAATTGCTCTGACAAATGAGTCTGGATGACTGAGATATCGCTATTTGAAAATTGTCTCTGAAATTATTTTTTCTGAATCGCCGCCACCGAACCTTGAAAATTCAAATGGCTCTAGATTTGACTTCAGATGTCCGATTTGGATGAAATAAAATTTGATTTAGGGGTATTTGGACCTCCTCAATGTGATGCCAAGCTCTGATTTGCATCAGCAAGCTTCAACTTTGACTTGCAATAAAAATCTCTCAAAATAGGCTATACAATGAAACTCCTATGGCTCTGATACCATGTAAAAATTTTCCTAAGGAAAATAATAAAAACCAAGATCTAGAAGCTCAATAGATAGCACGAGAGAGACAAAATATGGTATGATCAAATGATCAAATAATGAATAATAGATTCAATGAATTACATACAATGTAGGAGTGCCTAAATATATAGGCAATGCAATAAGACTACATGGTAAGGAGATGATAAGATATCATCCACATAAGGTGGAATCACATGTCCACCAAAGGTGGATCATCCTCCATTGTACACAAAATTATGTGCAACAATGAGAAGATGATAATGTGATAAGAGCACTAAAGGTGGATTTCACACACAAAGAGGTATGTGATGACAACTATCACACCTAAAGTGGAGATTCTCCTAACCATGTGCTAAAAATAAATGCAAACTCCTAAGTGTCTCAAAGATAACTAATATGCAAATGCATTATCCTAAGTAAACTTAAGTAAAGTGTAATTAGTAAATACTTAATTACACCAACTATAACATCTACTGATCTTCCAACATCCTCTGTTCACCCATGCACACACATACCTAATGCTTAGGTTCCCTTAATACTTCCTCAATTAGGTTAAATCATCTTTTGCCTCTCAATCTCCTTCGTAGATCTTAGGGTTAGGTGAGATTCATTAAATCTACCCACTTTATATTCTTCGGCTCCTTTTCTAGAAACATCTCAAATCTCTTAAATATTTACAATAAAACATTTTTCAGTGCATTAAATTCTTTCAAACAATCAATAAATAAAGTCGACACGTTTTACATAATTCAAGAATTCAACAATGTTAGCTCAAATCTGAATTCTCTTCAAATATAAAAATACTGATGTTCGGTCAATACTGTAATCAACTACTCAGTCTTCATGTAGAAAGCTTGGTCATTACTAAAAATGTTTCCTCGGCTTAAACTGTATTACTTGGAAATTAAATGATGTTCAGTCGACACTAGAATTTTTCTCGGCATACACTAACTCGGTTGACACTAACATCACTCGGCATGAACATGATTTCTCTATTTTTGCTCGGTCAAGCCTACCAGTTTAGTCTTCAATCTTACTAAGATAAACAATACATTGTCTCATCATTGAACAACATAGTCAAGTACACTTTGTAGTATCAAGATAACTCAACCTTTCCTTAGGTGCTATTGTTACCAATCTTGCCTATCCCCTTAGCAACACTCAAATAGATATAGTACTTTCCTAAGTAGAAATAGTCTTATTAATTAAGATTTGACATCAATGACAACACAACAATTGCTTCTGTTGCAGTTTCCAACAATCTCCCTCTGTGGTATTGATGGAAACACCATATGATATCACCTGAATAACACATGGATTACCAACCAATCCAAAACTTATTTGTCCATTAGAAAAATTTTTTAATATCCTTAGGTTCATTCTGATTTAGAATCTATAAGCCTCACTTTTGTGACCATCAGAAATATCCATATCTCCCTCTATCCTGATCCTTCATTTCAGTTCACCATCTCCTTACTTTTCCTTTCATTGTCATGTGTTATTATATCATCTCAATTCATCTCCCTCTTTGACAAAAATGCCAAAGCAGCAACTAAAACATACATCCATCAGATGTCGATATTATCTGTGCACCTTAGTGTTTCTCCCTCTATCATCTTATGATTGATTCCTTGTCTTTTCTCTTCTTCACAACTCTAGGCCAGTCCTAAAGTGTGACAATATTCTGCATCAATCTGTCAGATATTCTACTATAGCATATTTGATGTAATGCTCCTAGCTTAACTAGGAAGCCTCAATTAGGGGAATGACCCCTAATTCACTTCTCAAATACTCATGTGCTTATTTAGTTAAAGCTTTAGTGAATATGTCTACTAATTGTTCCTTTTTATTCACATATTCTATTCGGACTTCTTTGTCTTGTACCAATTCTCTCAAGTAGTGATACTTGATTTCTATGTGCTTGGTCTTAGTATGCATCACTAGATTCTTAGAAATGTTGATAGCACTTGTGTTGTCACATAAAATAACAAGTTTAGTGATTTCTTCTTTCATGCCTACCAACAATTATTTTATCCATACCAAATTTGAACAATTTACTACAGTAGCAACATACTCGGCTTCATCAGTAGATTGGGAAATGCAATTTTGTTTCTTGCTCATCCAAGAGACTAATCTCTAACCAAGAAAGAAAGCTCCACCACTAGTACTCTTTCTATCATCTACATTTCCTGCCCAATCAACATCTGTATATACTCTTAGTTTAAATATTTTATCCTTCTTGTAATATAGCCCATAGTCAGCAATCCCTTTCAAGTATCTCATAATTCTTTTTACTGCCATCATGTGTGTTTCCTTAGGATTGGCAGAGAATCTTGCCATAATCCCAATAGCTAGTGCAATATATAGTTTACTATGTACAACATACTACAATTTTCCAATCATGGATCTGTACAAAGTCCGGTTCACTTTTGCAGCATCATCATTCTTAGATAACTTTTGTCCAGTAGCCATAGGAGTACTTACTGGTCTAGAATCTTTCATCCCAAAAGTTTTATGTATCTTATTAACATACTTAGACTATGTAATGAAAATTCCTTTCTTCATCTTATATACTTGTAAACCAACAAAGAATTTGATCTCACTAAACATGCTCATTTCAAATTCAGTTTGCATTTCATTTGAAAATATTTTACACAAAGCATCTTGTCGACCAAAAATAATATCATCCACCAAAAATTTTTCCAATAGGATACCTTTACCTTCTTCATCTTTCATGTACAGATTGCTTGTGTCATTTGTTCTTGAAAATCCAATCTGTATCAAGTAGTTATGAAATCTCTCATACCATGCTCTGGGAGCTTGTTTTAATCCATATAGTGCTTTGTTCAATTTGCATACCAAGTGTCTTTTGTTTGGATCAATAAAACCTTTTGGCTGTTTTATGTAAACTTCTTCTAGTATACCATTTAAGAATGCAGACTTGACATCCATTTGATAAACCTTGAAATCTTTATAAGAAGCATATGCAAGCAGAGTTCTTACTCCTTCCAATCTAGCTACAGGGGAAAATGTCTCCCCATAATCTATTCCTTCTTCTTGTGCATAGACTTTGCATACCAGCCTATCTTTGTTCCTAGTTATTTCACCTTTTTCATTCAACTTATTCCAAAACACCCACTTTGTACCTATAACATTTTTGTTTTTAGGTTTTGGCACCAGAGTCCAAGTATCATTCTTCTCTATCTGGTCTATTTCTTCATTCATTGCTTGTATCCAGTCTTCATTATCTAATGCCTCTCTAGTTGACTTAGGTTCAAATTCACATAGTAAACATGTTGGATCCATTATTTTACTTCTGGTCAGAATTCTAGTATGTTTGTCTCCAATTATCTGTTCAGGATTGTGATGTCTTCTTACATATTTTTCCAAAACAGGTTCATCTCTTCTCTCCTTTATTTAACTAGGTTCTTCAAAAAGATTTTCAAATTCAACTTCTGAATGCTCAGCAACCTCTTCCTAATACTCGATAGCATTATCTTGTCACTCAACATGTTCTTGTTCTCTTTTGGTACTATTTTCCTGATGCTCCGAAACCTCTTCCTGTTGCTCGACATTGCTTACTTGAGACTCGA
This sequence comes from Chamaecyparis obtusa, assembly GCA_027943335.1. Classification (NCBI taxonomy): domain Eukaryota; kingdom Viridiplantae; phylum Streptophyta; class Pinopsida; order Cupressales; family Cupressaceae; genus Chamaecyparis; species Chamaecyparis obtusa. The sequence continues at coordinate 17,330 of BSBK01013521.1, read as the reverse complement.
CATCAGGTCCAAGTCTGTTACTTGCCTCTTCTTCTTCTTCTTCAATATACACAAAAGATCTATAATCTTATGGTTCTCTTTTTCTATCAACTTCATTTCTTTCTGCATACTCATCAACTTTGACATTCACACTTTTCACAATTTTGTTAGTGTTAGAGTTCAAACACTTATAAGCTTTACTTTTTGTGGAATACCCTAGGAATATGTCTTCATCACTTTTAGCATCAAAATTTCCATTCCTATTGTCTTTTAATATGTAGCACTTTCTTCCAAAGATTCTAAAGTATTTAACACTCAGTGCATGCCCATACCATAATTCCTACGGTGTCAGATTTGTACCCGGTTAAGAGTGTAGATAGTTGTACTTATAGCTTCTTTCTAGTATTTTTGTGCCACATTCTTTTCAATCACAATGTCCTTGCACAATCCAAGATAGATCTATTTCTTCTCTTAGCTATACCATTCTATGGAGTTGTTCTAGGTGCAGACATCTATCTTTTGATTCCTCTTTCATTACAAAATAGATTGAATTCATTTGATTTAAATTCTCCACCTCCATCAGATCTAAGACATTTCAAGTTCCTACCTATCTCCTTCTCAACCTTAGCCAAATAACACTTAAATAATTAAAAAGTGTCAAATTTTTCTTTTAGAAACATTACATGCATCATCCTAGTATGATCATCAACAAACAAGATAAAATATCTAGCACCATAGTAACTTTGTACACCCATAGGTCCACAAAGGTCAATATGAACCAAATCTAAAATGTTATCAAAAGTAAAGGATTTTCTCTTAAAACTTGACTTTGTCATTTTTCCTAACTGACATTCCTTGCACATCGCATTCTTAGGTTTCTTCAATCTAGGTAGACCTCTTACTTTCTTCTTCTTACTTATTTCTACCAGATTAGAAAAGTTAACATGACATAGCTTCTTATGCCATAACCAATGTCATCAAGTTGTGCAACCATACATGCTTCTTTAGATAGGTCAAGATAGAAAAAATTACCTCTATTATGTTCTCCACTTCCAATCAGTTCACCAGTAGCATCAAATATTTTAGCTTTCTTGTGATGAAATTCCACTCGGTAACCAGTGTTGTTGAGTTGAGAAACACTTAGCAGATTATAATTTAGACCTTCAACCTAATATGCATTTTCACAAGAGATCTTATCAGTCAGTTTAATCAAACCTTTTCCTCGAACATGACATGGTGCATCATTACCAAATTTTACACTTTTACCTCTATAATGATGTAAGGTCTCAAACTTACTCTTGTCACCAGTCATGTGATCTGAACAACCATTGTCAATAATCCATTTTTTATTCTTGTTCACATAGGAGATCAATATAGTTTTCTCATCCTCATCAGATTCACCTTTCATTGCAACATAGACTACCTCAATTTCAAAATCATCACTATCAGTGTCAGTTTCTTCTTCAGCAATGTAACAAGATTTCTTACCTTTTCCTTTGTAGTCTTTATACCTTTGGTAGCATCTGTCATCTCTTTTGTATTTGTGTTTGCCTTTTCTTTCTTCATCTTTATCATTCCTATCAAGACATCTAGCATCTATATGACCAATTTTGTTACATGCAAAACATATAATAGGGAGTTTACCTTTATATTTTCTTTTTCCCCTTCTCAGTCTTCTAGCCATAAGAGCTTCTAGATCTTCAAGTTCTTCATCAGAAGTGTCATTGTCACTTTCAATTTCACTTTCACTGATGCATCTTTCTTTCTCTTTCTTTGGCTCATTTAGAACTAATTGTGACTTAAAAGTAGCTTCAACATTACCAATACTACCAATAGTGAAGTTATCATAGTTAGAGAGTTCAAAAGTAGTCATTTCTCCAACCAAACTTTCCAAAGTAAGCACATTTGTAGAGTTACATCTAGATTCTTGAATAATAGAGATCTTAATAGCATATATAAGATGCAAAGTTCTTATTACTTTACCAATTATAGTTTCATCCTCAATCATCCCACTTGCTCCTCTAATAGCATTCACAACTTCTTTTATTCTACCACAATATATTGCAATGTTCTCACCATCTTACATTCTCATTTCATCAAAATTACCTCTGAGACTCTTAGCCTTAGCTTTCAGTACATTTATGTCACCATCGTAGATCTTTGAAAGAGTGTCCCACATCTCCTTAGCACTTGTGCAATCCTTAATGTCCACAAATTCTAGATAGCTTAGTGCAGATGCAATTTCTAACATTGCTTGATTATGTTCTTGCTTAGCTCTCATTTCTTTGGTAGTCAAAGGTGCGATAGGTGAGACATGGTCATTCTCAATATAGTACTTTCTAGAATCACCAATACTGGCCAGATGTAGCTTCATAAAACTTTTCCATGCAGGGAAATTTTCTTTATTCAGCTTCGGTACCTCCTTCTTATACATCCTAATAATTTTCTTCAAGCCCCTTTAAACTTGATTTCTATAAACACCAATAATAAGCAACACAAATCTAATACCAATTGTTAATATGATTTAAAACAATAGAGAGGGGGGGTGAATCAGTTGTTCTCAGGTCCAGATGTATAAAAAAAACTTCAAAAACTTTTCCTTAAATCAGATCTAACAACCAAAACGAACTCGGTCATCATTGATTCAATAATAGAAACATATAACACTGCAGTTCACTACCCAACTGTATCTAACTTGTAAAACATAGAAATGTCTAAACCAAAACATTCACACAAGCATTAACACTAGGATTTATAGTGGAAACCCAATCTGGGAAAATCCACTTTATAACATGCTACTATTATTTTCACTCTTCTAAAGTGAGCTTGGTTAAAATCCAACCATGTCAAAGGTTACAATACACACTATTAGGTGTGACCCAGTTAAAGGATTTCAATCACCTTGTTAAAAGTGAGCTTTGTTATAGGACTTACATACACTCCATTAGACTACAACCTTGTTCAAAGGATTTAAACATATGACTATTAGGTCAACCTCTATTAAAAGGATTTTGACTGTTACAATGGTTAGAAAGTAGCAATGGTATTGATCTGAAAAACATACAACTCACTTTGCAAATATCAAATCCTATTCTGTACACAAATGTTAGTTTACTAAATTTGAAACTTTTCCATCTCCATCTCTGATCTACTTGGAACTTTTCTTCAAGAAATCACCACACTTCTCCTTCAACCTTTTCTACTTATACAGTCAATAAAATCTATTGATCTTCTAGCATCCTCTATTCACCCATGCACACACATACCTAATGCTCAGGTTCTCTTAATACTTCCTCAATTAGGTTAACTCATCTTTGTTAGGAATAAGGTGTCTCAACCTTGGATAATTCCTATTATTATTTGTTTTGTAAAATGTATTTCTTGCAAATAATGCAATTAAGTGTGAGTGTACATGTCTAGTTGGCATGTTGATGTGTCACTCCACTTGATGTGTCGGCATCTTGAATTGTGTGTAAGGAGATCATGGCTAAAATAGTTATGACGGATTCCTATGACACATAAGAGATATGTCTGGAAGATTCAATGATGGGTGAAGACATGTGGCAACTAATAAAATTAAGTTCTATACACTCTTCCCCAATCATTTCGGGTTTCTATTTTCTCAGAGAATGGTAAAACTCTAATATGGCTATCTTTGGAAGTTTCCCTAAAAAGGAAGTGCATGATATAAACATTTTTTAGGGTTGCAAAGATAGGAGAAGTTAGTGTATTGTTGGAACATTTTATGCTACTACGATTTGTCTTCAAGAGTTGGAAAAATCTTCTGAAAGAACTTGCATTGCAAGTGTATTGTAAACTATAATAGTTTTGATTAATACACTGTGCAAGTTTTGGAGTGCTGGCGTTTTTACTGAAAGGTTTCCCCAGGGTAAATCATTGTGTCATTCTCTATTTTCTGTATGCATGGTATATGGCTGCAATATCTTTGTTAAAGTAGTTAATGAATCTGAAATTGTAAGGATTTAAAATAATTTGCACAATACTTTCCTTTAGAGATTGGTGTAGGAAGCTATTTCCGCACCTGAGTTTCCTTACAAGTGGTATCAGAGCCTGATCAACTTTTGATCCTAGTTGTTGGGTAGGGTTTTTTGAGCTAATCTCAAGTTGAGTGGGAGTTTTGTGTAGAGCATTCTGAATCTTATTTGCAGATTGAGATGGAAAGTTCCTCATATAATAGAATGGAGGTGGAGAAATTTAATGACACTAATTTCAAGTTGTGGAAACTCAAGATGGAAGACATGCTTGAGGACCGTAATCTATGGGAGGCTACTTCACTTGATGTGAAACCTACAGTGATATCTCAAGTGGATTGGGAGATCAAGGATCAGAAGGCTAAGGGTCTCATCAAACTCTATCTAGCAGATGTTGTTCTTTTGAATGTTCTTGATGAGACTACTGCAAATTCTTTGTGGAAACAGCTTGGTTCTATGTATTAGGAAAAATCTCTGGTGAATAAGTTGTTCCTGAGAGAGAAGTTGTATTCTTTAAGAATGGAGGAAGGTGGATCCGTAACTAATCATCTCAACACATTCAATTTATTGATTGCATAGTTGGCATCATCTGGTGCCAAGATCGAGGAGGAGGATCATTGTATGACCCTACTTTGTTCCTTAACGGATTCGTGCAACCATCTTATGATGGCTCTTAGAAGTACTATAGTCACATTCCATATGGATGATGTGGTGTCTTTGTTTCTATCTAAGGAGATGCGAAGAAAGACTTCAGATTCATCTAAGGAAGCCCTTGCTGTTCATGGGAGATCCAATGACAGAGGAAAGTAGAATGCCAACAAGTCAAAGAATGGAAGATCCAAATCCTATGGGATTTCTAAGACTCCTAGAAAGTTCAAGATGAAATGTTGGAACTGTGATAAAACTGGGCACTTTTGGAAGGACTGCAAAGAACCAAATAAGAAGAAGAAAGGCTTAGATTCAGCTTCCAAAACATCTCAAGAAGATGGAGATGCTTTTATTGTAGCTTTGGCAGCCCATGCATCTGATGATGTGTGGTTGGTAGACTCGGGTGCTTCTTTTCACATGACCTCTCATTGAAACTAGTTCTCAAAATATGAAGAGTTCAATGGTGGAAAGGTGTACTTGGGTGATGATTCAGACCTAAAGATAGTTGGATGCGAAAGGGTCACTATTAGATTTCCTCATGGATGAGTAAAGGGAATCCATAGAGTTATCCACATTCTAGATTTGGCATGAAACCTATTATCTATAAGTATGTTGAATGATGTAGGTGTGTAGGTTTTTTTTTCAAAAGAAGGATGCAAGATGATGAGAGGATCGATAGTGCTTGCAAAGGGTACTAGGAGAGTTACCTTATTTTAGCTAGATGCATGTGTTCCTCTATGTAATAGTTATTCATCCTCACCATCTGAATGACCGGTGAAGAAGTCTATGGTTATTGGGTTCAATGGTAGTGCAAACACTTTGGAAGGTAAGCTTCCTGCATAATAGATAATGTTGTGGCATATGAGATTTGGCCACATTGGTGAAAAGGTTCTCAGAACCCTAAAAAATAAAAACCTCATTGAGGGGTTAAATGATTGCAATCTTGAGTTCAACTTATGGGAACACTATGTCTATGGTAAACAAAATCATGTTCAGTTTTACTCTAGTTCTCACAAATCTTTTGATGTTTTGGATCTTATTCATTCTGATGTATTTGGTCTTGTAAAAGTTCCTTCAATCTCCAAGTCTGTATTTTTTGTATCTTTCATAGATGATTATAGTAGAAGGACTTGGATTTATTTCCTTAAAAGTAAGACACAAGTCTTTAGTCATTTTAAAGAATTTAAAGCTCTTGTAGAGAATCAGACTAGTAAGAAGATTAAGTGTGTGAGAACTGACAATGGTGATGAGTTTTGCTCAATAGAGTTTGAACAGTTCTGTAAAGAACAAGGTATCAAGAGGCATAAGACAACTCCCTATACCCCACAACAAAATGGACTTGCAGAGAGAATGAACATGACACTAATGGAGAAGGATAGGAGTATGCTTAGTGGAGCTGGTTTAGAACAAAGGTTTTGGGCCGAAGCTATGGCCACTACTTGCTATCTGGTTAACAAATCTCCTACATCAACTCTTGTTGATAAGACACCCATGGAGGTGTGGTCTGGTAAGAAGCCTTCAATTAGACATCTTCATGTTTTTGGTTGTGAAGCTTATGCACATGTTCCAAAGGAGAAAATATCTAAGTTGGAAAACAAAGTTGTCAAATGTATTTTCATCAGATACAGTGTTGGTGTGAAAGGATAAAAGCTTTGGGATCCTATGACTAGTAAGGTGTTGTATAGTAGAAATGTTATTTTTAGAGAGATAACATCTTCTCCTATTGTGATACAACCATATGAAAAAGAAAAGGAAAAAGATGTTGTTCAGTTGCCTCCTACCCCTGAGAAGACTGAACAAAGAGACCATGTTGGGTCTAATGATGAGGAGAGCTCTAGCAGCTCTAATAGTTCAGAAGAAGAGGAAGAACAACCTCAACCTCAGCCCTTGAGGAGATCCACAAGAGAAAGAAATCAACTAGAAAGGTTTCATTATTCTATGTTAGATTCTAGTTGTGCCTTTGCTTTGATTACTAACACTGATGAGCCTAGATCTATGAAAGAGGCTTTGGGCATGGAAGATGTAGGTTCCTAGATTGAGGCTATGGATGATGAGATGGCTTCATTGGAGAAAAAAAAAACTTGGGACCTTGTACCTTTTCCTAAAGGGATAAAATTTGTTGGCTATAAATGGGTGTTCAAGAAGAAATTTTGTGCAGATGACAGTGTTGAAAGGTATAAAGCTAGATTGGTTGCAAAGGGGTATTCACAGGTAGAGGGAATAGATTATGGTGAAATATTCTCTCCTGTTGCAGAGTTGACATCCATTAGATTTCTATTATCTCTTGCTGCATCATATGATTTAGTGATAGAAAAAATGGATGTGAAGACAACTTTCCTTCATGGTGATTTGGAGGAAGAGATTTATATGTCATAGCCTAAGCACTACATTGTCAAAGGTAAAGAATCCTTAGTTTGCAGATTAAAGAAATCTCTATATGGTTTGAAGCAATCTCCTAGGATGTGGTACCTTAAGTTTGATGCCTTTGTGTTGTCAATTGGATTTGTAAGATCAAAATCAGATCATTGTATTTATTTCAGAGTTGAAAATGATTGCCTTCTTATTGTTGCATTATATGTTGATGATATTTTGCTGTTTGGGAAGGGTAAGGGTATGATTTCTGATTTTAAATCTCAATTGTCAGAACAGTTTGAGATGAAAGATCTTGGGGCAGCTAGGTACATCTTGGGTATGGAAATTAGTAGAGACAGGTCTAACAGAAAACTTTGGTTGAGTCAGAGTATGTGAATTCTGTGTTGGATAGGTTCAGCATGGAAGATTGTAGACCACTATGTGTTCCTATTTATGTGGGAACAAAGTTATCTGTAGATGACTGTCCAAAATCTCCTAGTGAGGTGGAGGACATGAGTAGAGTGCCTTATGCTAGTGCAATTGGTAGTCTTATGTATGCTATGGTCTGTACTAGACCAGACATTGCCCAAGCAGTGGGAGTCCTGAGTTAGTTTATGGCTAACCTTGGACAGGTACATTGGGATGCAGTTAAGCTAGTATTCAGATATTTGAGGGGTACATCAAATTACTCCATATGTTACTATGGTAACTCTTCTGGATCTCTGCATTCATTTTGTATTCATGGGTTTTTGGATTCAGATTGGGCAAGTGATATTGATAGCAAGAGGTCCACGAGTGCTTATGTGTTCACTATGTTTGGTGGTGCTATCAGTTGGATGAGTAAACGACAACCTATGGTTGCTTTGTCCACTATAGAAGTTGAGTACATGGCTGCCACTCATGCTTGTAAGGAAGCCATTTGGCTTAGGAGATTGTGTTCTGATGTTGGTGTTGATGTAGAATAGATTACTATTTGGTGTGACAGTTAGAGCACTATTTTCCTTATGAAGAATCCAACTTTTCATGCTAGAATGAAGCACATTGATGTGCAGTTTCACTTTGTTAGAGATATGGTGGATGATGGAAAGGTAAATTTGGAGAAGGTAGATACTGTGAAGAATGTTGCAGATGCATTAACAAAACCAGTGGGCACTGAGAAGTTTACATGGTGTTTAGAGTCTATGGGCCTTTTGGCCTATAGTGGTTAGTTCTTGTTATGTTCCTATTGCTCTTACAAGGTGTTCGACAAGTGGGAGAATGTTAGGAATAAGGTGTCTCAACCTTGGATAATTCCTATTCTTATTATTTGTTTTGTAAAATGTATTTCTTGCAAATAATGTAATTAAGTGTGAGTGTACATGTCTAGTTGGTATGTTGATGTGTCACTCCACTTGATGTGTCAGCATCTTGAATTGTGTGTAAGGAGATCATGGCTAAAATGGTTATGATAGATTCCTATGACATGTAAGAGCTATGTCTAGAAGATTCAATGATGGGTGAAGACATGTGGCAACTAATAAAATTGAGTATTGTACACTCTTCCCCACTCATTTTGGGTTCCTATTTTCTCAGAGGATGGTAAAACCCTAATATGGCTATCTTTGGAAGTTGCCCTAAAAAGGAAGTGCATGATATAAGCATGTTTTAGGGTTGTGAAGATAGGATAAGTTAGTGTATTGTTGGAACATTTTATGCTGCTACAATTTGTCTTCAAGAGTTGGAAAAATCTTCTGAAAGAACTTGCATTGCAAGTGTATTGTAAACTGTAATAGTTTTGATTAATACATTGTGTAGGTTTTGGAGTGCTAGGGTTTCTACTGAAAGGTTTCCCTAGGGTAAATCATTGTGTCATTCTCTATTTTCTGTATGCATGGTATATGGCTGCAATATCTTTGTTAAAGTAGTTAATAAATATGAAATTGTAAGGATTTAAAAGAATTTGCACAATACTTGATGGAATATGGATGAAGTGACTGAGAGGGGGGGTGAATCAGTCAACCATAAAACACTTCTCTTTTAATTCTTTCCAGATCCCTTAAGATATCTTAACAATGTTATCTGTTTTAGCACTCGGTAAATAGATTGCAGTAACTTTGAAGATGCAGAAAGTATTAGCAAAATTATCTTTTAGATATTCATCAGCACGTGTATATGATTGAGAAAGCAATTAAGAACACAAGAGACACAAGATTTAACATGGAAACCCAATATGGGAAAAACCACCAATGTATCTAGATACTGATTTTCACTTTTCTGAAGTGATGCCCGGTTAGAAGCCAACCCGGTAAAAGGTTACAAAACACACTGTTAGGTGTGACCTTGTTAGAGGATTTAAAACACCCTGCTAGGAGTGGCCTAGTAAGAGGTCTTGAAAACAATTCAATGGAATTGTCACCTTGTTAGAGGATTTACATTATGGTTGTTAAACCAACTCGGTTAAGAGATTTAGAATTCACTGTTACAATGATAAGAAGGTAACAATGAAAAATGACCTGTATAATAATGCAACTATCTTGCTAATTACAGATCTCTGTTCTGCATAAGTCTGATCCTTTCTGATCGAATAAATCTCTACTGCACCTCAAGGATATCTGAACATCCTTCACAAATTCGCATACACCTTTCCTGCTTTTCTTCTGTAAATCTTCTGCTATATTTCTTATTCATTTTTCACATTTGACCTTTTATTTATATGATTTTAGATTTGTCAAATCGACATTATTTAGTATAACAGTCGGCTGAATTAAGCAAACTCTATTTGCAAAAATCCTTCAAGGGCCGACAGTGCTCGGTGACCATAACTTTCTATAATCTTTCAGAGACCGAGGGAACTCGGCAAACACCGACAATCCTTTACCTTTGATAACCGACTGAACTCGGTAAACACTAACTTTTCTTCGATGACCTACTGAACTCGGTAAACACTAACTTTTCTTTGATGACCGACTGAACTCGGTAAACACTAACTTTTCTTCGATGACTGAATGAACTCGGTAAACACTAACTTTTCTTCGATGACCGACTGAACTCGATAAATACTAAAATTTCCTTTGGTAACCGAGTGAACTCGGTAGACTAATTTTCTTTGATAACTGAGTGGACTCGATAAGCACTAATATTCCTGTCTGGCAGACCAACTGAGCTCAGTAGGAACTGGTTGCTGCGAACTATGACATTGTGTGACATCAAAGACAATACATAATTGAGTAGCAATTTCCTTCAGACAATTGTTTCCAACAATCTCCCTCTTTGGCATTGATGGCAGCACAATATGTCATATCATAAGAAATTTGAAAGAGTTAGCTCGGTTCAGATTCAAATCTCCCTCTGTTAGCAAACTTCCTGTATCCTGAAAATTCTTCCTTCTGATTATTGAAAATTTCTTGAAGTAATAGCAAAGACATAGCAAACACTCCCTCTTTGACAACACATGCCAAAGACAATTCACATATTACCTGTGAAAATTAATGTACCTCAAGTACTGATTCATATGCAATGATTCCTTGAATATGTTGCATCAACTGGTTGATTTTCAATCATGTTCTGGTTGATGCATCACTAAAACTATATTTAGTGAGCCTCAGATAGGGGAATGACCCCTAACTTACCTCTTAGATACACAAATGCATCCTTAGGTAATGGTTTGGTAAAAATGTCTGCAATCTGCTCTTTTGTATGAATATATTCTAATCTGATTTCCTTGTCCTGCACCAATTCTCTGACAAAGTGATATTTAATAGCAATGTGCTTGGTTTTGGAGTGCATCACTGGATTCTTAGAAATGTTTATTGCACTGGTATTGTCACAAAATATAACAACTGGTTCTTTGATTTCAACCTTCATACCTTCTAATAGCTGTTTAAACCAAACAATATTTGAACAGTTTACTGTAGCAGCAACATATTCTGCTTCAGCTATGGATTGAGATGTGCAATTCTGCTTTTTACTAGTCCAGGATACCAGTCTTTTTCCAAGAAAAAATGCTCCACCACTTGTGCTTTTTCTGTCATCAATGTTTCCTGCCCAATCAGCATCAGTAAACACTTTTAAGTCTAGATTGCCTCCAAATTTATACCACAAACCATATTCCTCAGTTCCTCTTAAGTATCTTAAGATTCTTTTGATTGCCATCATGTGATTTTTCTTAGGTTTTGTTGAGAATCTAGCTACTATACCGACTGCTAAGCCAATATCAGGTCTTGTATGTACTACATACTGCAATTTTCCAATCATAGATCGGTATAGGGTCTGATCAACTTCTTTTGAATCATCATTTTTGGTAAGTTTCAATCCAGTACACATGGGTGTACCAACTGGTTTTGAATCTTCCATACCAAACTTCTTAAGTATTTCCTTAATGTATTTAGATTGAGTAATGTATATACCATTCTTGCTTTGCTGAATTTGAAGACCAACAAAGAATTTTATTAAACCAAACATAGACATTTCAAATTCTCTGTTCATTTTCTCTGAAAATTCTTTGCACTGATCCTCATTCCTTGTAAATATAGTATCATCCACAAATATTTCTGCCAATACAATTTTGTCATCCGGTCCTTCTTTAATATACAGATTGTTGTTATCATTAGCTCTTTTGAAATTAATCTGAATCAAATAGTTATGGAGTCTTTCATACCATGCTCTAGGAGCTTGTTTTAAACCATACAATGCTTTGTGTAACCTGCAGACCATGTCCCTTTTATCTGGATCAACAAAACCTTCAGGTTGTTCAATGTAGACTTCTTCATCAAGAATTCCATTGAGAAATGCAGATTTTATATCCATCTGATATACCTTAAATCCTTTGTGTGCTGCATAAGCAAGTAGAGTTCTTACACCTTCTAATCTTGCAACAGGAGCAAAAGTTTCTCCATAATCTATACCTTCTTCATGAGAATAACCTTTACATACCAGTCTAGCTTTGTTTCTAGATACTTGACCATCTTCATTCAGCTTATTCCTGAATACCCATTTTGTTCCAATTACATTCTTATCTTTAGGTCTAGGTACAAGAGTCCAAGTTTTGTTCTTTTGTATTTGTTCTAATTCTTCATTCATTGCTTCAATCCAACTTTCATTTTCCAATGCATCTTTGATATTTCTAGGTTTAAAGTCAGTAAGTAGACATGTACCTTTTAGCTTGCTTCTTGTCATAGTACCATCTGATTTGTTTCCAATGATTTGATCTGGTGTATGATGTCTTCTGACATATTTGGCTAGTATAGGTTCCTTGCTTTTTGAATGATTCCTGCTGTCGTCTTCTAGGATCTCTTCTTCAGGTTGCTCGGGCTCGGTAGATATTTGCTCAGTAACTTCAGGCTGAGACTCGGTCTGAATTTCTTCTTGTGACTCGGTTTGTGACTCGGTAACTATGCTCGGCTCAGTAGATATAGTTTCCTTACTGATAGTTGTGTCTGCCAATGTTTCAAGTTCAATGTAAATGAATCTTCTATAGTTCTCAGGTTCCCTTTTGCTTTCTTCCTCAGTCTTTTCTGCAAACTCATCAAATTTTACATGTATACTTTCTATGACTTTGTGAGTAGATAAGTTCAGACATTTGTATGCCTTGCTTTTGCTAGAATATCCTAGGAATATTCCTTCATCACTTTTCACATCAAATTTATTTCTTCTAGATTCTTTTAAGATATAACACTTGCTACCAAATATTTTCATGTAACTTACATTGGGTTTATAGCCATACCATAATTCATAAGGAGTTTTGAATGTGTCTTTCTTCAGTTGCACTCGGTTCAAGGTATGAACTGCAGTGCTGATAGCTTCCTTCCAGTACTTTATAGTGATGTTCTTTTCTATCATTAGAGTCCTTGCACAATCCATAATAGATCTGTTTCTTCTTTCTGCTATTCCATTCTGCTCAGGAGTTCTAGGAGCTGATACCTGTCTTTTGATTCCTCTTTCAATGCAAAAGTTGTTAAAATCATGGGAGATGAATTCACCACCTCTGTCTGATCTTAAGCATTTCAATCTTTTCCCTGTTTCCTTTTCTACTCTTGCTAAGTACCATTTGAACTTTTCAAATGCTTCTGATTTTTCTCTTAAATACATAACAGTCATCATTCTAGAATAATCATCAACGCAAAGAATAAAGAATTTATCTCCAGTATAGCTTTGTATTCCAATAGGTCCACATAAATCAGTATGCACAATTTCCAAAATTTCTTTAGACTGATAGTTCTTACTCTTGAAACTAGTTTTACTCATTTTGTCAATCTGACAATTCTTACATAGACCAGTGTCAGGTTTCTTCAAAGTAGGAATGCCTCTAACCTTCTTGAATTTGCTTATTTTTATCATGTTATCAAAATTCACATGACATAACCTTTTGTGCCATAGCCAACTTTCTTATATTTGAGCAATAAAGCATGAATATTCACTGAGATCAAGATAAAATAAGTTACCTTTTGTTTGTTTGGCTGATCCAATGAGTTTTCCTTTTCCATCTAGCAGTCTTGCTTGACCATTCATGAATTCAACTTTGAAACCAGTGTTGATTAGCTGTGCTACACTTAGAAGATTATGTTTTAGTCCTTCAACCCAATAAGTATTATCACATATGAGTTCTTTGGTTAATGAGATTCTTCCTTTTCCTTTTATACAACAAGGTTCATTGTTTCCAAATCTTACATTACCACTATCACAGTCTTCTAGATATTCAAATTTTGTCTTGTCACTAGTCATGTGGTGTGAACATCCGCTGTCTATTATCCATATATCATCTTTGCTTATATGAGAAATAAGTGCCATCTTATCTTCATCATCATCAGATTCATCTTTTATAGCAATAAAGACAATTTCTTCTTCACTATCATCAGAATCTTTAGCCATAAAACATGATTTCTTACCTTTATCCTTGTATGATTTGAAATTCTTTTTTCCATAGTACTTGTGACTTCTCTTCTCTTCCTTGACTTGCTTGTTTGGGCACCTAGCTGCAATAAGTCCAATTTCTTCACATGAAAAATAGATTAAAGCAGTTTTACCTTTATATTTACCTTTCCCTCTAGAGTACTTCTTTGCAAGTAATGCTTCTACAATTTCAAGATCACTATCAGAACTTTCTTCTGATACTTCTTCACTTTCTGACTGAACTTCTTTAATTTTCTTGTTCTTCTTTAGTGAAACCTTGGCCTCAAATGCTGATTCAATATTTTTGGAACTAGGAACATAGTTGTCATAGTTGTCTAATTCAAAAGCTGTCAATCTTCCAACTAAAGCATCCAAAGTTATATTGTGGTTTGTTTCACATCTTCTTTCTTGAATAGCTGATACTCTTATTGCATAGATAGGGAGTAATGTTCTGAGTACCTTACTTATAACAGTTTCATCTGAGATTGTTCCTCCAGAAGCTCTAATTGCACTTACACTTGCTTTGATTCTTTCAACATATTTTGCAATGTTTTCATCTTCCTTCATATTCATCTTGTCAAACTGTCCTCTTAGGCTTTCTACTTTGGCTCTTTTCACATTTGCATCACCACCATATATTTTCTTCAGTGCCATCCACATTTCATATGCAATAGTGCAGTCTTTAATATCATCAAATTCTTCATAGCTGAGAGCAGATGCAATGTCTATCATCATGGTGTTGTGAGTCTTTTTATCTGCAATGTCTTCAACAGTTAATGCGCCATTAGGAATTGTGTATTCTTCATCAATGTATTTGCATCCTGAGTCACCAATGGAAGCCAGATGAAGTTTCATGAGACCTTGCCATGCTGAAAAGTTATCTCTGTTGAGCTTTGGAATTTCCCTCTTGTAAGACATCCTGATCTTTAGCTTAGGTCTTTGAAACCCTTCCTGCAAGCACCAAAAGCTCTAATACCAATTGATGGAATATGGATGAAGTGACTGAGAGGGGGGGTGAATTAGTCAACCATAAAACACTTCTCTTTTAATTCTTTCCAGATCCCTTAAGATATCTTAACAATGTTATCTATTTTAGCACTCGGTAAATAGATTGCAGTAACTTTGAAGATGCAGAAAGTATTAGCAAAATTATCTTTTAGATATTCATCAGCACATGTATATGATTGAGAAAGCAATTAAGAACACAAGAGACACAAGATTTAACGTGGAAACCCAATATGGGAAAAACCACCAATGTATCTAGATACTGATTTTCACTTTTTTGAAGTGATGCCCGGTTAGAAGCCAACCCGGTAAAAGGTTACAAAACACACTGTTAGGTGTGACCTTGTTAGAGGATTTAAAACACCCTGCTAGGAGTGGCCTGGTAAGAGGTCTTGAAAATAATTCAATGGAATTGTCACCTTGTTAGAGGATTTACATTATGGTTGTTAAACCAACTCGGTTAAGAGATTTAGAATTCACTGTTACAATGATAAGAAGGTAACAATGAAAAATGACCTGTATAATAATGCAACTGTCTTGCTGATTACAGATCTCTGTTCTGCATAAGTCTGATCCTTTCTGATCGAATAAATCTCTGCTGCACCTCAAGGATATCTGAACATCCTTCACAAATTCACATACACCTTTCCTACTTTTCTTCTGTAAATCTTCTGCTATATTTCTTATTCATTTTTCACATTTGACCTTTTATTTATATGATTTTAGATTTGTCAAATCGACATTATTTAGTATAACAGTCGGCTGAATTAAGCAAACTCTATTTGCAAAAATCCTTCAAGGGCCGAAAGTGCTTGGTGACCATAACTTTCTATAATCTTTTGGAGACCAAGGGAACTCAGTAACCACCGACAATCCTTTACCTTTGATAACCAACTGAACTCGGTAAACACTAACTTTTCTTCGATGACCGACTGAACTCGGTAAACACTAACTTTTCTTTGATGACCGACTGAACTCGGTAAACACTAACTTTTCTTCGATGACCGACTGAACTCGGTAAACACTAACTTTTCTTCGATGACCGAATGAACTCGGTAAATACTAAAATTTCCTTTGGTAACCGAGTGAACTCGATAGACACTGATTTTCTTTGATAACCGAGTGGACTCGGTAAGCATTAATATTCCTTTCTGGTAGACCGACTGAGCTCGGTAGGAACTGGTTGCTGTGGACTATGACATTGTGTGACATCAAAGACAATACTTAATTGAGTAGCAATTTCCTTCAGACAATTGTTTCCAACAATACTTTCCTTTAGAGATTAGTGTAGGAAGTTGTGTCCGCACCTGAGTTTCCTTACAATCTTTTGCTGCTCAATCTCCTTCATAGATCTTAGGGTTAGGTCAGATTCATTGAATCTACCCACTTTATGTTCTTCAGATCCTTTTCTAGAAACATCTCAAATCTCTTAAAGATTTACAATAAAACATTTTTCAGTGCATTAAATGCTTTCAAATAATCAATAAATAAAGTCAACATGTTTTACATAATCCAAGAATTCAACAATGTTGGCTCCAAATCTGAATTCTCTTCAAATATAAAAATACTGAAGCTCAATCAATACTGTGATCAACTACTCGGTCTTCATGTAGAAATCTCAGTCATTACTAAAAAAATTTCCTCGGCTTAAACTATCTTACTCGACAATTAACTGATGTTCAGTCGACACTAGAATTTTGCTCGGCATACACTGACTCGGTCAACACTAACATCACTCGGCTTGAACATGATTTCTCTATTTTTTGTCGGTCAAGCCTACCAGTTTAGTCTTCAATCTTACTAAGATAAACAATACATTGTCTCATCATTGTACAACATAGTCAAGTACACTTTGTAGTTTCAAGATAATTCAACCTTTCCTTAGGTTCTATTATTACCAACCTTGCCTATCCCCTTAGCAACACTCAAATAGATATAGTACTTTCCTAAGTAGCAACAGTCTTATCAGTTAAGATATGACATCAATGACAATACAACAATTGCTTCAATAGTAGTTTCCAACAACATATACATATACATATACATATACATATACATATGCATATACATATACCTATTAATATCCATATCCATATGCATATACATATATATACATAAAGATATACACATACAGATACATAAAGATATACATAGACATATACATATACATATACATATGCATATACATATACATCTACATATACACATACACATACACATACACATACACATACACATTCACATACACATACCCATACCCATACACATACACATACACATACACATACACATACATGTATACATACATATACATGTACATGTATGCATACATATACATGTACATGTATATGTATATGTATAGATGCATAGATGTATATGTATATGTGTATATGTATATGTATATGAATATGTGTATGTGTGTGTGTGTGTCTATATATATATATACACATGTATATATATATATATATATACACATGTATATATATA
>BSBK01013520.1:0-47391 GCA_027943335.1 Chamaecyparis obtusa | reverse complement strand
TATACCTTATATACCCCATTTTATATGTAAAAGTTCATTTTTTTCCATTTGCTCCTTCCTTTTTTTCATATGTCCCAATATGGAATCGGATACCTGATTTTGGACAGGTAATATTTGACCAAAATATTCCCTCCGATATGGAATCAGATACCCAATTTTGGACAGGTAATATTTGACCAAAATATTTCCTGTCCCCACATACCAGGCAAGCATGAGATTTTATTCTTTTTTCACACGTTGCAGAAAAAAAATGTGATTTGGGGCCCACTGTTTGATTTTTCCTGACTTGTGGTCTCACCATGGGAAGTAGCAGTCATCAAAAGGCTAAATGCAAGAGGAAGCTGACGGATGAAGAAATTTAAGCATATAGGGAAAAAGATAAGGAAAATCACCGAAGAAGGAGAGAAGGTATGTTAAACATTAATTAATCAGACCTTGTAAATGTAGTTGTAAGTGAAGAGGATGTTGAATTTGAAAATGTACAAATGGAGATTGAAAATGTAGACTTGGGGAATCAAAATGTTGCACAAGAACAACATGAATGTTACACATCTCCAAATTATATGCGAAACGAAGTCCCTTACAATAAAGATAATCAAACTTCAAATTCGGGGCTTTCAGGAAGACCTAAATGGTTAATTGAAATTGAGGAGAACATTATGAATAATTGGGAAGGAAAGAGGTCACATAGAACCGTTAGGTTGTGTGCTTCAAGACTTTATGATCAATTTTTTGGAAACAAGACATTGATTGAGCAATGTCAAATTTTTGTGCAGTTGTTAAAGATGCAAAAGATGAGACCTGTGCTTGTGAAATTGAAGATTCATGTGAACAAGAAAATGGAGAGAAATGCCATTTTTGTGAAGAATCTTTTCAATGATCTCAATAGCATTGGGAAGACTAGCAGAGAAAAAGACAAGAGAGTTTCTCAGAGGATTATTACAACCTCCTTAGTAAGTCATCAGTTGAGAAAGGATCATTTGATGAGACAAACTTGTGTTGACTTCAATATAGACCGTAAAAATCTAGGTAGAGCACTTGCAAGAAGAGAAAGACTTGATGATCCACTTCAAATTGATACATGGGCTTATGGTTTGAGACTTCCACATTTCGATAAGAAGCTAACAGATGTTGTCAAGGATGAAATTCAACAATTTTGGGATGCTAACTCAAGAGTGTCACCAAATGTGAAGGATGTCTTGAAGTTGAGAGTTGGCAATCGAGACTGCACTCCACATCCTAAACATTATGTGGAGGTAAGTCAAACAATGTTGTATAAAAAATTTTGTGAGACACATCCAACATTGAAAATATCACAAAGGTCTTTTGAATCCGTGAAGACATTTTATTGTGTACCCCTTAAGATTCGGAATACATGTTGTTGCAAATATCATGTTGAGTTTTCAATGCATCATGAATTATTAGGGTCCATTCATTCTACTTTTCATACAAATGAAATGCTAGAGGATTGTGGTGCAAGTGGTCTTCCCAAATCATCAAGAGACTTGCTAGATCAATTTTTTATGTCATAGAGATGATGGTTGTTTATTTTATAAAAAGGATTGCTTAGATGCTAAGTGCTCAGAATATGGTGGCTTGTCTAAGTTTAGAACATGTTTTCATGAGGGTTTGGAACACAATTCTGGAAAGACACTCATCCAAAAAAAGGTATATGAAATGGTGAAATATACATTGAAGAGTGGAGGTGAAGGCTCTAGATGTGAGTTAGCTGCAAAAGAATACAATGTTGTTGATTTTATCTCAGATTTCAAGACAAATCTTTTTTACAAGTATGCAAGGCATAGTCTCAGGTATCAATGGTTGGATCAACAATTCAGGACATGTAAGGACACTTTCCCCATTGGAACTATTATATTCGTTGTAGACTTTACGGAGAACTATATATTGCAGCCCCAAAATGAGACTCAAGCTCAATATTACAATTCCATTTAGGTTGCTATTTTTGTACACATCACATATAGACATTCCCCTGATAGCACAAAAGATGAGTGAAAGATAATCAAAGAGTACCATTTTTATATGAGTGATGACAGGTCTCACTCTCATGAGTTTGTTCAACATTGTTTCTAGAACTATTTTGACTTCTTGTAGGAAAATGGTATTGCTATGGATAGGCATCTCATTTGGTCAGATAATTGCACCGGTCAATTTAAGAATGTCAGAATGTTTTTTTGGTTGTGTAGAATGCATGTGGAGAGAGGTGTACCTCATATTTGGAGTTTTTTTGAGTCAAGGCATGGGAAAGGGGAGCATGATGGAGCGGGTGCGTGTGTGAATAGAGCTCTAGTTAAGGAGCAATTGAGGATTTCAGGTGTTGTACTTCTTGATGCTTGTTCTATTATTGATTGGTGTACTTTAGCATTGTCACAAGGGGGGACTCTTGATTCTATAGTGTGCAGATTATTTTGGTTGGTTGAGGAGGGAACTATAGGAGATAGATTGGATTGTCAAATAGTGAAAGACTCTTAAAAATGCATTCATTCTGAAGCTCCAATAGCTTGTTTTTGCCCCATGTGTTTTTAGTATGATTGGGATCATTACGAGTCAAGTGAGTGGGTGGATACATGGATTCCACAATATCTAACTCCTTTATCTTTGACACTCTCTATAAGAAATGATGACATGGACTCTTCAGTTGACTATGACCATCTTTCAGATCTTCTAAATCCAAGAAATGTTTTTGCATTGGTTGCACCACAGGGGAATGATGAGAGGTCAGATTATTGGTTAGCATGTTGTGTACAAGGTAAACATAAGCTTGTACAATCAATGACAGATGGTGATGGGTTCACATATCCTATGGGTTCAGTTGTTGTTGTGGGAACATGGCTATGAACATACATGATTAGAAAGAATGGAATTCCTGCATTTGAAGACTATGAGAAGCACAAAACTATTCTCATGTATTCACACCTTATTATAGCAACAAATGTCAAGTTGTCAAAGCATCACTTAGTGCATTTTTTTCTAAGTTCGTTAAGCTTAATTTCAATACATTAATTTCAACTTTCTTACATTGTATTTTGAGTCAATAAACTTGGTTTTGTGTGGATTGTAACTTGTGCAGAAGCACCTATGAAGACACCTACGGTCACCATGGATCCAATCAGAGATAGAAGCACAAAAGGATCCTTAATGGTTAATTGAGATCTTTTGAAGTCTATAATGGCAATTTGTAACAATCAATTTGCTTTAAAAGTTAAATGTCCTAAAACTCTTGATAAAGACTTATGACCAAAATCATGTATGGGTGGCCAATAGTGCCAAGAAGGGATCTTACATGTCATTTACTTATGTCATTTGCATGGTTTGAATTCTTACATGTTTGATTGTTGTTTATAATGCTTTAAGGATATTATATTTTATCATTTCAAACATTCTATAAAAGTTAAACCTCAAACATAATAAGCTTCACAATTCAAATTTCACAAGCTTAATCATGATTAGTTTCACAGTTCAAATTTCAAACATACCACTAATAGTTAGTTGAAAGCGGCTTAGTAACGTATCTTTCAAACTATCTGACCTAGCATCAAACCGTCTTCTCCATCAGCTTTGGTTTCCCAGGTAAATGCCAATGACAACCCCATTCCATCCACGGAGTCATGAGAACACTCACGACCACGCTCGACCCAAGTGACCCCAAGGTGCACTAAGCACGATTGGGCAGTGATCTTTTGGGGCTTGTATCTCAGAGCTCATGAGAGTTATTGACAAACCATCAGGGGCTATGAGATTGTTTTTTTGAGGTCTACAATAACCTCTCTCTATTTTGGGTGATTCAACTTCATTTGCATTTTGAAAGACGATCTCAGTCGATGCAAAAAATTGTAGTGAGGGTCAGTTGAAAGGGGCTAAAAAATGTATGTTTCAAACCATCTGACTTGGCATCAAACCATCTGCTCCATCAGCTCTGGTTGGCTAGGTAAACTCTAATGACAACCTTGTTCCACCCACGGAGTCACCGAAATGTTTGCGACCACGCTCGACCCAAGTGACCCCAAGGTGCACTAAGCACGATTGGGTAGTGATCCTTCAGGGCTCATATCTTGGAGGTCATGAGAGGTATCAAAAAACCATCAAGTGCTATGTGATTTTATTTTCAAGGTCTACAATAACCTCTCTCGATTTTGGACGATTCGACTTTGTTTGCATTTGGAAGGCCAATATCAGTCGATGCCAAAACTTGTAGTGAGGGTCAGTTAAAAGAAGCTTAGTAATGTATGTTTCAAACTATTTGACCTCACATCAAACCATCTAATCCATTAGCTTTGATTCATTGGGTAAATTCTAGTGATAACCCCATTCCACCCACAGAGTCACCGAAATGCTTGTGACCATGCTCGACCCAAGTGACCCCAAGGTGCACTAAGCACAATTGGTCAGTGATCTTCTAGGGCTCATATCTCAGAGCTCGTGAGAGGTATCAACAAACTGTTAGGGGCTATAGGATCATGTTTCATAGGTCTACAATAACCTCTCTTAGTTTTGGGTGATTCGACTTCGTTTGCATTTGGCAAGGTGATCTCAGTCGATGCCAAAACTTGTAGTGAGGGCTAGTTGAAAGTAGCTTATCAGCATATCTTTCAAACCATCTGACCTGGCATCAAGCCATCTACTCCATTAGCTCCAGTTGTCCAGGTAAATGCTAATGAAAACCCCATTCCACCCAGGGAGTCACGGGAACAGTCGCGACCATGCTTGAGCCAAGTGACCCCAAGGTGCACTAAGCATGATTGGGCAGTGATCTTTCATGGCTCATATCTCAGAGCTCGTGAGAGGTATCGACAAACCATCAACTACTACAAGATCATGTTTATGAGGTCTACAATAAATAATCTCTATTTTGGGCGATTCAACTTCCATTGCATTTGGAAGGGCAATATCATTCGATGCCAAAACTTGTAGTGAGGGTCAGTTGAAAGCAGCTCAGTAGCGTATCTTTCAAACCATCTGACTTGGCATTGAACCAGTTGCTCCATCAGCTCTATTTGGCTAGGTAAATGCTAGTGACAACCCCGTTCCACCCACAGAGTCATGGGAACACTCGCGACCATGCTTGACCCAAGTGACCCCAAGGTACACTAAGCATGATTGGGCAGAAATCTTTTGGGGCTCGTATCTCAGAGCTCATAAGAGGTATCGAAAAACCATCAAGTGCTACAAGATTTTGTTTTTGAGGTCTACTATAACCTCTCTCAATTTTTGGCGATTTGACTTTTTTTGCATTTGGCAAGGCGATCTCATTCGATGCCAAAACTTGTAGTGAGGGTTAGTTGAAAGTGGCTCAACAGCGTATCTTACAAACCATCTGACTTGGCATCAAACCATCTACTCCATCAGCTTTGGTTGGCCGGGTAAAAACTAGTGACAACCCTGTTCCACCCACGGAGTCACCGGAACACTTGCGACCACGCTCAACCCAAGTGACCCCAAGGTGCACTAAGCACGATTGGGCAGCAATCTTTCGTGGCTCATATCTCAGAGCTCATGAAAGGTATCGACAAACCATCAAGGGCTATGGGATTTTTTTTCCAAGGTCTACAATAACCTCTCTTGGTTTTGGGTGATTCAACTTCATTTGCATTTGGCAAGATGATCTCAGTCGATAGTGAGGGTCAGTTGAAAGTGGCTCAACAGCGTATCTTTCAAACTGCCAAACATTGCATTGAATCATCTAGTCCATCGGCTCCGATTGGTCAGGTAAACACTAGTGACAACCTTATTTCACCCATGGAGTCACTGGAACACTTGCGAACACACTCGATCCAAGTGATCCCAAGGTCCACTAAGCATAATTGGGCAGCGATCTTCCGTGGCTCAAGTGACCCCAATATGATGAGTTATATACATAGTGAGTATATACATAGTATTAAAACAATGTAGTACTAAGTGGCTCAAGTGAGTATATATAATGGTATGAAACATAAGAACATAGGAAATCTATAGAAGTTAAACATCAAACATAATAAGCTCCATGAATAGGGTATTCTAGAGTAAAGAAAAACAAATGTAACTTCAACAAGATATAACTTAAATCATAATGATAATCATAGTCAAGATATAACTTCACCATTCAATTCCATAAACATGAATAATAAATATGTATATACAAAAGATGATGCAAATATAACATATAAATGAACATGTTCTATATATACAAAGTATCAAATCTATCAAAAGTATCTCCATATACAAATATGGCACATGCCATTTCAAAATGTCTACAAAATCAATGTTTTAAGGTGTACAATGTGGCATATATGCCATCTCAAAATGTGCCAAGTGGCATCTCTAAATGACCACAAAACTAGAACTACATCCTATGTCATAGGGGGATCATCAAAATGTTGCCTCTTTGAAGAAGTGTTGGGCTCTGATTGATCCTGCATAAAAAATGAGTTCAAACTTGCTTACTTTATATGATTTGTACACACACACACAAACACACACACACACACACATAGTTCATAATTCAAACACTAATTTAATTAAAATTATAACTGAATACAAATATTTGTACCTGGTCTCTCGGTCGCCTACCATGATCAGGTGTCCTAGCATAAGTCCTGGGTAGCGAAGGGACCATGCCAACAATACCAAATGTGACCTATAAATATATATTTGTAACAATGAGATTAGTAGAGTGGTGCAACATAGAGTAATAAATCTACAAAATAGGATGATAGCATAATAAAATTACAAATTGATTGAACTAAAATTAAAACTTACATCTGGTGATCCCTCCTCTAGAATAGTGGGCTGGGTCAACAAAGATATGAAAGATTCTCATGGGCCCTCCCTCACACTCAGAGTAACCTATGAGAGTAAAAAGATTGTCAATTATATATAAATGTACTTCATCATAGCAACCTTGGTTACAAAATACAAATAACAATATGTAAAAGTCTACATACAAGCGGGCTATCACTCCGAACTGAGATGCCTGTAACCCTACGCTGCCGAACTGCTGTCGGGACATCATCAATAGCCACACCATATACAATAAAGTGCAAGTAAAGTATTTATTACTACACACAAGTGGCATACATATGCATGCATAATTAATCTTAAACAATTAACTACATTTCCTTTGTTGACATCTAATGAAGGAACTCCCTCATGCCCCCCACTGACATCAGCTATAGCCTGTAAGAACACAACTAGATGACAATATATAAGTAAATGTATGAATTTTATTGCTCTAATTGATAGATATTTAAGCATATACACCAAATGATATAAAAAATAACTAATGGGTACATAATTTATAATATACCGTATAGTCATCAAGTCCAAATGAAATGGCTGAAAGTATGGACTCATCCACCTATCTCACCTCCTCTTGTGTCATCAACTGAACATAAATGGAAAAAAATATATATACAAAAGTGCATGCAATCATTAAAACTAATCTAAATAAATAAATTATTTTTAAATTAAATAAGTCATGTGACAAATTTATTTATAATGTTTACTCTTACCGTATCAACAGGAGTCAATGGCTCTATGTACACCTCCTGAGCACTCTCATGAGATGTAGATGCTCCATGAGGTGTTGTAGCCTTTGTAGCTATGTCTCCTCTATCCTCCTCATCAATAACATACTAATATTTATCAGCATCAGTAAGTGATCCGAGGAACATATTCTTGCATATAATGCAAATATGGGGCTTGCATACATGTGAACTCTGACGAGATGTCGATGCACCAGCATCATCCACATCAGGAGGCAACACTGACCTGGTCTGCATGATCAACTGATCACTCAGTAAATGAATGGCCCTAATAGTCTATGAGGTAGCCTCTGCAATGATATCGGGATGTTGCACTCGAGGAGGGGGTGCGACATCAGTGGGGGGGACAAAGGTAGTGGCCTTTTTGCACTGGGAAAATGGCCTAGTTTGAGGAGCTCCTCCGCCTACGCCCATGTTGGGCCTCATACTCCAATAATCAACATGGTGACCAAGCACAAACTCAGCATACAATTTTTGTATGAAATAAAATGGGACCTCCAAATTGCTATGAGGTGGTTTATCAAAAACCATCCACCAGCAATCCCAAAAGTTTGTGTGCATTGCTTCATTTGTGCACCATTTTATTGATAATTTGGGCTTTTTGGGGTCAACTGGTATTCTAATTTTAGGATTGAAGAAAAGGGAAGCTATATCTTCCTTACTTATATTAAGGGTCGCAATCCCATCATGGTCAAGCCCGTCATCAAATTGGGCATGCATTATGTTGCTGTGTGAGTGTGTCAATATTTTAAACAATTGTATTTAGTGTGGCAAGCATGGGACCTAATGTAGGTATATTTCGATATGTGTTTTGGAAATCTTGTATTGTGTTCAAATTATCTTGTATCAAATCTTCTAAAGATCAAGAGTTTTGACACGGGGGATTGTTTTCGAGATCGTTATTTGGTGCAGGAGGGTTATTTTCTTCATTTTTGTCAGCCATGCCTGATTAAATTAAAAAAAAATCTAAATTAAAATCTAATTTCATATAGTATTACAAATATAAATAGAAAACCCTATTTGAACAAAAAGAATGACATTCGGCATGAAAATTAAATAAAATAATAAAAATAAACAAAAAATTTACTTACCAAATATACTGGGAGTCAAATTTGTTGTTGCCAAAATTAGATACCCGAAAATATATCATGTATCTAATATATCAAGCTGTTATCGTAAGCAAAAAATGTGAAGAGAAATGAGGAAAAGGGCTCGCGGGTTTTGGATTTATGCCATAGTATCGGGTACCCGATTAGGCTCATGCTTTGGTGTCAAGTTTTCCTAGGTGTACTGACACCCAGGCCTACTCAAAAGTCAACAAGCATTTTCATGTGCTTTTGGACAAGTGAAAAGTGAATATTTTTCACATCGCCACTTTTTGGCCCCTCATGATCTTGCACATACCCACTATAAGACTATTAAGTCCACTCTGTTACAAATGGTAGTGAAAAATAGTAAATAAATTGACCTCTAGATTTGCAACTATCTTTGCTCAATTAAACCCTTTTATGCTCTTTTGTCTTCACTTCAATTCTTCATTATCCACTCACTTTAACACTTCATCAAATCCTTCCTTTTCTACTCAGAATCTCTATTTTCCTTCTTCACTGCAACAGTTAATAACCCTTCAATTATTCAGTTTTCCAACCATTTGTCCATACATGATGATCCTTTATCTAGACAACATTTTCCTCTTAATCTCCTTTATTACATTTTTATTTGGTCAATCTTAACCATCCAATTCATTATACCTCAAATTTGGATCTTGGTAACATGTTTTCTTATCACCTAGGAACTCAAACTTTTCTAGGAACTTGTTCCATCTCTTTTTCCACTTAGATCTTGTCGTAGATCTTCACCTTGAATTTTCATGTCCCTAGATCTTTTGTAACTAACTTTCCTCGTCATCATGATCATCCAACTCATCATAGCTAATCATTAAATGCCAATTCAATCCTTATTTAATATTTATTCCTTGCTTAGTGACCTCTATTTCAATTTCAGTTAACTTCTCTTGGTGCATAAACCTTTCCTTGTTTTTGGGTTCCTTTAGTTTCTTTTCCTTTACCAAGTTACATATCCTTCTCGATAGCTAAAACTCTTTTGCTTACCGACTTGTCAAATCTTCACCACCATGCTTTACTGACTTAACATAATCATATGTTAGGTATAAAAATACTATATTAACATTTAATCCTTGTCTGATCTATATCAGCTGTCCAATTAAGTTCTTCAACTTCTCAACATCTCATTTCTTTTTCTCCTTATCTCCTTCACCTTATATCATATACCGAATGATATGGAAACATAATATAAACTAGAAATCAATTTCTTGACATCAATGACAAGATAATAATTGATCTAACCTTTCTACTATCATGTATTCCCCTTATCTTGGTTGGTCTTCATCATCGGCTCCATTAGATAATCAATCTTCAACATTACTATCAGTTATAGTAAAAATATCTCTCTTCGGCATTGATGGAAACACTAACAAAGTCAGTGTTCAATTGATGATGGTACACGTCCCTATCATTCATATTATGTACTCTCTCTGAGTAATAACTTCTTTTATGTCCTTGATATTCCATCTATAATCTGTCTCTCTTTACTATTAGTAGTAGTCTTCTTTACAATTTCCTTTCCTGATTCCATCACCTTAATTCTCCTTTATATATTCTCCCTCTTTTGACAAACTTTTATTTTACATCAATTGACTTATTCATCTCCCTCTTTGAAAACAATTCCAAAGAAATTTAAACTTCTCAGATTATACCTCAAATGTATAGATTTCTCATTGCAGTCATAAACTTCCTTTCTCACAACTTCAGGCTTCACCTAAAGAGTGAAAACTAGAATCAACCCACAATATAGATATTATATTGAGTTCCTGAATTGATGCAACATGCATCATGACTTAATGAACATTATATATGGGAAGAACCCCTAACTTACCTTGGAGATATTCAAAAGCATCCTTCAATAATGGCTATGTATATATATCATCTATATGCTCTTTAGAATTCACATACTCCAATGCCACATGATTATCTTGTACTTTCTCTCTCAAGTAGTGGTGCTTAATAGATATAAGCTTTGTCTTTGAATGCATCACAAGATTCTTTGATATGTTAATAGAATTGATATTATCACAATAAATTGTAACTGGATAAGTGATATCTTCATGCAAACCTTCCAGTAGTTGTTTGATCCATACAATATTAAAAAAATCATAGTTGCAGTAACATATTCAGCTTCAGCAGTAGATTGTGAAATACAACTATATTTCTTGCTTAAACATGTCAGTAGTCTTTCTCTTGAAAAGAAATCTCTGCCACTAGTGTTTTTTATGTCATCAATATTTCCATCCCAGTCAACATCACTATATACCTTGAGATAAAAATCTCCTATTTTTTTGTATCACTGACCGAAATCTTTAATCCCTTTCAGATATCTAAATATCCTTTTAACTACAAACAAATGTGTCTCCTTTGGATTTGCAGAAAAGCTTGCAACTATACCAACAAAATGTGCAATATCAGGTCTATTGTGTACAAGATATTTTAGTTTACCAATCATAGATCGGTAAAGTTTCTATTTACTTCCTTATTGTCATATTCCTTTTATAATTTACAACCAGTAGCCATTGATGTTCCAACTAGTTTTGAGTCTTCCATATTAAATGTTTCCAGGATCTCCTTGATATAATTTGATTGTTGTATGTAGATCACATCCTTTACTTTTTGAATTTGAAATCCAATGAAGAGTTTTATCTCTCCTATCATATACATCTCAAATTCCTTCCTAATTTCCTCAGAAAATGATTTAGACATTATCTCAATACCACCAAATGTAATGTCATCAACAAATATCTCAGCAATCAAAATTTCATCAGTACTATCATATTTCAAGTATAAATTGTTGTTATCACTAGTACTTACAAATCCAATCTTAACTAAGTAAGAGTGCAATCTTTCATACTATGCTCGAGGTGCCTACTTCAATCCATATAGAGCTTTGTGTAGTTTTCATACCATATCCTTATTTCTTTTTTCAACAAATTTTTCAGGTTGTTCAATATAAACTTCTTCTTGAAGAATTCCATTTAGAAATGCAAACTTAACATCCATTTCATAAAATTTTTAAATCCTTTGTAAGTGGCATATGAAAGCGATATCCTTACACCTTCTAATCTATCAATAGGTGAAAAATTCTCACTATAATCAATACCTTCTTCTTGTACATAAGTACTAGAGTTTATACTCTAAAACTATACTCTATTGAGAGTATAAACTCTAGTACTTATGGCTTCTCTCCATAATGTTTGTGTAACCTTTTTGTCAATCCACAAAGTTCTAGTACAGTCAACAATGGATCTATTCCTTCTCTTAGGTATCCCATTTTGTAGTGGATTCCTCAATGTAGATACTTGTCTTTTAATTTCATGTTCATCCTAGAAGATAGTAAATTTAACAGAGATAAATTCACCTCCTCTATCAGATCTCAAATAGTTCACTTGTTTTCCTATTTCCTTCTCAACTCTTACCTTATACCACTTAAACATTTGAAATGCATTAAATTTTTCTTTTAGAAACATAATAGACATTATTCTTGAATAATCATCAATAAACAAAATAAAGTACCGATCTCCATAGTAGCTTTGAACTCTCATGGGACCACAAAGGTTTGTGTGAACCAATTCCAAAATACCATGGTAGAGTAAGATTTTCTTGAAAAACTAGATTTAGACATCTTACAATTCTGACATTCTTTGCACATAGCTTTATCAATTTTAATTAATCTCAGTAGTCCTCTAACTCTACTCTTCTTACAAGTACTTTGATCAAGTTATCCAAATTCACATGACACATTCTCTTATGACATAGCCATACATCTTTAGTTTTAACAAATAAGAAACTCTTTGCATTAGTATCAAGAATAAATAGATTACCTCTTGATTTTCCACCAATTCTAATTAGCTCTCCATCAACACCATAGATCTTAACCTTTCTATTATAAAATTCTACTCAGTGGCTAGTATCATTATGTTTCATCTTTTCATTTAATACGATGGATCCTTTACCTTTCACATAACATGGAGTGGCATTGCCAAATCTAACAAATCCTCCATCATACTATTTTAGGTTATCCACCTTTTCAATATCAGTAGTCATATGATGTGAACATCCACTATCAATAATCCAAGGGTCTAGTTTACTTACATGAGAAACAAGTTCTTTTTCATCTTCATAATTTTCTTCATCTAATTCTTCCTTTACTGCAACATAGACAACTTTGTATCCTTATTTGGTATTATCAGATTCATCATCAGTTACACTTTCTTCTACTACGTAGCAAGAATTCTTACCTTTGTCCTTAAAATATTTGAATCTTTGGTGTTAGTTGTCTCTTTTATCATTCTTATCATTACTGTCATTGTCAGGACATCTAGATGCAATATGTCCAATCTTATTACAAATGAAACATTTCAATGGTAACTTGCCTTTGTACTTTTCCTTTGCCTCTAGGTAGTTGGTTAGCCACTAGTGCTTCTAATTCTTCCTGCTCTTTTTCTTCATTTAAAATACTATCATACTCACTTCCATATGAATTACTATGATTTTATCTTTCTCTTCTTGATGGTCCAATGCTTATAGATGAATTGAAGGAAGCTTCAATATTTGGTAGACTATTATCATAATCACTAAGCTCAAATGCAATCATTTTACCGATTAAGGCTTCAAGAGTGACAATATTTTTTATTATAGATCTCAATTTCTAAATAGTATATAATCTAATAGCATACTTAGAAGAAATATATCTCAATATTTTACATACCACTTCTTCATTAGTCAATGATCCATCAGCACCTATGATGGCACTCACTACTTCCTTGATTCTGCTGCTATATCTTGTCATGTTCTCTTCATCCTTCATCCTCATTTCATCATACATTCCTCTTAGACTATCAAATTTATCTTTTTATACATGTTGATCTCCTTCATGGATAAGTGTAAGTCTATCCCACATCTCTCTTGAATTAGCACAATCCTTAACATCATTGAATTTAGCATCAAAGAGAGAAGAGGTAATCTCTATCACAACCAAGTTGTGTTCATGCTTTTCTCTCATCTGATCAACTGTCAAAGGTCTGTTAGGTGTTGGAGTGTAGTCATTATTCAATAGATTCAGTGTAGATTCTCCAATCGTGGATACATATAATCTCATTCTTCTTTTCCATGGAGAGAAACTTTCATTGTTCGACTTAGGTACTTCTCTCCTATACATCTTAAAATATTTTACTCAAGTATTCTAAACCTATCTGTTTAGAGTACTTAGCTATGATACTAATTGTTGGATTATGGAGAGGAGGGGTGAATCAGTAATCTATAATTCCAAATACCTTAACAACTTTTCTCTTATTAACTTGGTAGTAACTCAGTAATACATAGTTCACTATTTACCAACAATAGTAATTAAACTATAGAAATTAGTAAATAATTCACAACATTTAACACCAATATTTAATATGGAAACCCATATTTGGGAAAAACCACTATGGTAATTTTCACCCACTAAGAAAATACTCTTTTGAAGTACGCTCAGTTAAGAGCCAATCTGGTTAAAGATTACAATACACACTGTTAGGTATGACCCTGTCAAGAGATTTACCTCAAATTTGTAAGGATCTTCACCCTGTTAGGAGTGGCCTTGGTAGAGGGATTCAAACAATCTTTAGAATGTTACCTTATTCAAGGATTTTACTATAAGACTGTTAAAGTCCACTATGTTAAGAGATTTCGATGTTACAAATGCTAGTAAGCAATAGTAAATAAATTGACCTATAGATTTTCAACTATCTTTTCTCAATCAAATCCTTGTGCGCTCTTCTTTCTTCACTTTAATTATTCATTATACATTGGATTCAATCCTTCATCAAATCCTTCTTTTCCCACTCAGAATGTTCATGTTTCTTCTTCACTACAACAGTTAGTAACCCTTAAACTATTCAGTTTGCCATCCATTTGTCCATACATGATCATCCTTTATATAGATAAATTTTGTCTATTAATATCCTTTATTACATTTTTTTTTATCAATATTAACCATCCAATTCATTCTACCTCAAATTTGGGTCTTGGTAACACACTTTCTTATCACCTAGGAACTTGAACTTTTCTAAGAACTTGTTCCATCTCTTTTTCCACTTAGATCTTCACCTTGAATTTTCCTATTCGTAGATCTCTTGTAACTAACTTTCCTCATCATCATGATCATCCAACTCATCAGAACTAATCATTAAATGTTGATTTAATCCTTATTTAATATTTGTTCCTTGCTTAGTGACCTCTATTTGAATTTTGGATAACTTCGCTCGGTGCCTAAACCTTTCCTTTTTGTTTGGTTCCTTTTCCTTTACCAAGTTACATATCCTACTCAATAGCCAAAACTATTTTGCTTATCAAATTGTCAAATCTTTATCACCATGCTTTACCGACTTAACATAATCATATGCTAGATAGAAAACAATTATATCAACATAATATAATAATTTTTTGATCTATATCAGTTTCCCAATTAAGTTCTTCAACTTCTCAACATCTCATTTCTTTTTCTCCTTAACTCATTCACCTTATATGATATCCTGAAAGATATGGCAACATAATATAAACCAAAAATCAATTGTTTGACATCAATGACAAGATAATAACTGATCTAACCTTTCTACTATCATGTATTCATCTTATCTTGGTCGGTCTTCATCATTAGCTCCATCAGACAATTAATCTTCAACATTACTATCAGTTATAGTAACATTAATATCATCGATAATATATAAAGTGAAAGGAATGACTTATATATTCCTCTCATGACCAACTAATTTTTTTTCCAAGATTGGTTACCTTTTGGAACCAAATAAGAATAGTTGGTATCACTAAGAAAAACAAATTTATTCTACTATCATTTAAATGCGATCCTTGGTTGGGTTATATCATATCCATTTGTAACAACAATTTGAGCTTTTTTAATTCACACGTGGTATATGATTAATCCATTCAAGAATTATTACTGGATATGAGAGTATTAACATGTTGAAGGTATTAGCAGTTTCAGAAGGAAATTGGGGTTCTTGGAAAAATGAATTTGGGAGAGAAGACTACGGGACAGTGTATTGATGAACTGAAGGAGGTTGTTGGTAGGGATGAGGCAATAATGACACTCAATGATAGAATCATGTGAGGCCTCACCTCGAGCCCTTCATATTCTTTCAGATTATGCACTTGAGATAGACTTATTTGATACTACATGTTGATGCTTTATGGCTTTTAGACACTTTATATTATGGATTTTATCACCATAGAGTTTAGATGCACATTATGTTCTATTTATTTTTATGATTACTATGATATCATTATGGATTCTACTTGTGTGATTAATTTGGTTTTATGAAGATTATGATGTCATGATTATATTTAATTTTGCAAATGAATTATTTATGCAATGATTATGTTACGAGCTTAGTTAGGTGATGAAAATTGTTTATTACATGATGAGTTGTATGTATGCCATAAATGAATTATTATACCATGTGTATTATGACTTAATTAGGGATATTTTAGAAGAATTATTTTGATCATGAATGTTATGAAGTTACATGTATATTTCCTTGGACTACTGATGTTGGATTTTAGTGTGCAGGGAATTAGACCATGGTAAATTCGGGGAACCAAAGCATAGACTTATGTTATTCAGTTAGCAAAGGTTGTCTCTAATAAGAGATAGAACCTCATTGTATCATGTTTGATTTGTAATCATGATGAGCATGTGTGTTTAATTAATATGTTTAATTATAATTAAAATTTGTTCTGTGAATGCTCAACTGGATGTGCCACATGGCTTGTGATGTGTAATTCATGTTGTGTCATTTGACACTTGTAAGTGTACTTGTGGTCATGACATGTCCACTTGAGGATTGGATGCCCATCAACCTAGGATAGTACTCTTGACGATCCCCATGTGAAATCCCTTGGTTAGGGAGCTTGAGGTAGTGTCACTTCATGAATTTAGAAATTGAACTTGCCATGAGTATTTGGAGGGTTAAAAAGGTGCCTAGGGGTGTGTTTAGGCCATGTTTAGTTATCCCACTTGGTATACCCATGGGTAAGGGTCATTTTTCACCATAAGACAACCCTTAGTTGACCAAATGACCCATCCAAAAGTTGGTTTTCCAAGATGGCCGAAAATCAACTTTTTGGACCAAGTTTTGGTAAGAACACCACCCATTAGAAAGGTAGTCCTTATTCCACCTCTTTAGCTTACCTTTGTAAGTGACCATTTTTAGAAACCTTGTAAGGAGACTAGGGAAGACCACTGAATGGGAAGGAAACCTTATCTCTAGGGGTTTGTGGGGAGATGTGTGGAGGCCTTTTTAGAGGGGACTCTTCTTTTGGAAGAGTTTGAACACCCACTCTCTAACTTAGAGACTAGATAATTTTGGAGGAGCTTGGACAAAAGGGCTCTCAACTTCATCTCTCATCATTATTGCTTGGACATAGGTTGGTGGCTCCACTTGAAATTCTCATGTAGTTCTTTTCTTTTGTATATGAGAAACTTGGTAGTTTGTTCTTCATGTTGCTAGATGTTGAAGATCTTGTTGTTTATATCTTAATAGATGAGTATGTAAATCTTGTCCTTGTTTGTGCAAGTCTTTTTGTATTTTCAATGTGAAGTTTTGTGTTGTATATTTCTTGTTTTGTGAAGTGTTATGGGAGTCTCAAGGCCACACTCACCCATGGGGGGGAAGAGTAGCCTTGAGGTGAAGGGTATTTTTCTTACTTTGGATAGCCATGGGTGTAGAGTCTCTCCTTGTTAAGGAGAAGGAAGAAAATATGGAAGTATGGGCTCCATTTAGCCATTTATCTTTTTATATTGGGGGTCATAAGGGATTTGTATGGCTTGATGTCTTGGGGGACATAAGGGATTTTGATGGGCTTGTCAGAATGTGGTTAAGATGTGTATTTTGGAAAGCCATGAGTAGGCTTGTCTCATGTTTAGGAATGAGCTTTATCCCCTTGGTATTTAGTCCACCTTCACTCCAAGATTTGGGTTATTGTGAGACCCATTGTTTATAGCTTTGGATGGGAGTATTATGTGTTGTTGTTTCTTTGTTGTTATTGTTTTTGGGTTTGTATGTTTGTAAACCTGTCTATGAGTTGGTTACCCTAGCTCGGGGGTGGCTTCTTAGAGGCCTTTCTTGGGAGGTGAGCATTCCCATGGTCTATCCTACTTTTATTTGTAGGTAATGAAGAGATTGCACTTGAAGTGTAGCTTGGAATGACTCTATTTTGTCTACTTTGTTTAACTATGTTGTAAGGGTAGTAGTATCCCTATGTAGAAAGGTGTTCAAATGGTAGCCTTTTGTATTTTAAATGAAGATCCCATTTGAAAAAGGAGTTTTTGTATTTAGAAATATATTCTATGATTTATTCAAAGAAAAAGAATAGTGTTACTACATAGTTTTCTGCATAATTGATTGTAATATGAAAATAAGTGCAATAAAAGAGTTGCTGATTTTAATATTGTTAGTTTGATTTTTTTTTCCTAGAAGAACCTACATCCTTATTTGAAGCTTATAGTATGAGGAAAAAGTGGGTAGTAGAAATCTAGAAACTTTATTTGCTGCACATTAGTAGACTATTAAGTTTAACTTTGAAAAATCTCGACCCATTACTTAGTTAGGTTTGTTGCATAAAGTTTATTCCATTTTGGTGCTCATTTGGATAAAAGTGTTTGAAATTATTTATACACAGCTATTTTTTTTTTCTTGTAAATCTGCATACAAATAAAATTTAAACTTTAATTATTTTTACTATTCAGTTTAAAGAATGTGATGATTAATTAGTTTATACCAAAAAAATATAATATTATTATATGTATTTTATTTTGTTGTTGATTAGTATTTATCTAATTAGAAATGAAAGCACTATGCTGTTGGTTTTTATGAAAAAAAGAATATACATCAAATCATGTAATAGAGTTTTTTTTTTGAAAAGTTACATACCCTTAAAAAAAATATAAACAAGAATAAAATCTGATTTCTCTCTTTTGAAAAAAAAATATTTACATAGTTGTTTGGGGAATGTGAAAGCCATTGTTTTTAGAAAAAGATATATATACATTTAATGAAGTTTTTTTTTTTAAAGAAAATTTATTATATTGAAATAAAATTTAATTTAAACAATTTTTTTACAAAAAAATTAAAAAAAAAACATTTGAAAAAAAATTAATAATTTTTTTTATGGGGGCTGGCTGTGGCCGCACCCCCCTTCCTTCCTATTTTCGCGCATGGTGCATGGGCAGACCCACGACCTGCGGCACCACAGCCGAGTCTGTGGGAAGCCGCAGCTGTGTGAGCCAACCCACTACCTGTGTCTTCACTGCTATGAGGAGTCGTGACCCAAAAGAGTGGGGATAGACAGAGGGTTGAGGATAGAGGCTCAGCTCTCCTCCCCCCCACCCCCCCGTCCTCCTTCACGAATAATTTTTTTTAAAATTTTTTTTTAATACAAATATACAAATTCATATGAAAAACATATAAAGAAAATCCAGATTTTAAAAAAAATATACATTGCTGGATTTTAATGGAATTAATACCGAGATGGGTATTGTTTTTTTGAGCAAAAATAGAGATAACAAAAAGAAAGAAAATAAGGAAAAGGGTTTACCAAATAAGGGCAGCTCTAGCATGTTTTTGGGTTGTTTCATTTGGAGGTATATACACATGAGTGTATATATGTATATACACTGAAATGAGTGTATATACGTATGTACATTCATGGGCATATTGCCCATTTGCTTCTTAAATCTTGATTTTGTTATTCAAACCCTCCAAGCTCCATACCTACAATAGAAATGAACAAAACTCTTAAAGAAAACTTTCCTTAGGGTTTGGGGTTGAGAGAGGAGGAGTTTTGGGAGGGAGAATAAGAAATGAGAGAATTTTTGGAAGTTGTCTTTTTCTACCTAACCCTAATTTAGAATTAGGGTTAGGATGAAAGTCAACTCTCATTTAAAAATTCTTTCTTCCCTCTTTTTCTTTAATAGGTATAATAAAGATGTTTTGGTTGAGTTTATTTTCTAACTTCTAATTTTTGTTTTTGTATGGGGTTTATTATTTTCAGAGTTTTTCTCTGGGATTCATTTATTTATTTGTGGAAAAATGAACCAATTGAAAGAATTAAGGATTATTTATTCTTAACAATGTTCTAAGTTTTGTTGAAGCATTAAATTGTAATGGTGTATTATTTAATGTTATTGATTTATCCTCATTTAAATAAAAATGATGGGATCTAATTAATTAATGACTTTTGGAGAATTGTTAATAATATTGTTGTGATTAATAAAATAACCTTTTTTATCTAGATAATTTTAAACCCATAGATATTTACTACTGAAAATAATAGTGGAAATTTTATTGGACTATAAGGGGTATTTAAAGTATGATTAAGCCTAGACCTATGTTAAGGAACATTGGGTGAAATTTGTTGGAAAAATGATTAGTGCTCCCCTCAGGATTCATGACATGGCTTAACCGCCCCCTGTGTCTTGTATAAGTCTAGTGGTTGTATCGGGTATTAAAAGGTCAATCTTTTGGTGCAACGACAACCAATACTTGTAACAAGTGGTATCAGAGCTTGGTCACAAGTTCGAATCTCCTCGGGTAATGTTGAGGGGGAGATTATTGGAAAAATGGTTAGCACTCCCCTCGGGATTCACGACATGGCTTAACCACCCCCTATGTCTTCTATAAGTCTAGTGGTTGTATCGAGCATTAAAAGGTCGATCTTTTTGTGCAATGACAACCACTACTTGTAACAAAATTGACCGTAATAAAATAAATAGAATTAATAAAATTATTTAATTTGCAATGAAGGAAACATGTCGTATGGAATTATATTTAATTTAGATTAATTTTTAATTATTATTTAATATTTTAAGAAACACTTTCTTAATTATAGTTTAATATAATATGTTAATCACTTATTTTAATCTTAGATAGATCTAAAGTTTAAAGGAAATATTTTTAATCTATTAATTATATTAATGTACTTGCGATTAGGGAATGAACATTTAAATGGATTAAGAATAAGATTAAGCTAGTTAACCCTAGAAAATGTTTGGCATTTCATCATGCAAGGGGTGAATGTAATCGATAACCCCTCACCATGTTTCCCCACAATCGAAAGTAAAATTACTCTCTCAGATTTAACCATTCAACTTAAGTAAACTTTTAACCAAGTAAAACTTTAACTTATAACCTTTTAAAAAAAAAATTGGTGTGCTTTTGCTCGTAGAAATATGGGAATGAAAAATCACTTTAATGGAGAACAAGATAAAAGAGGGGGATGTTGTGAAAGGTGGTAACATGCTTAAGAGAGTTGATAAAATGGAGAACATAATTGAGCAGCTGGAAAAGACAATGGGTAACATCACTAAGCAGAGTTTCACCTTTCTCAAGGCCTTGGCTAAGCATGTCAGGATACTTGTGGACAAGGAGTAGTTAAAAGGGGAGAAGGCACTCATGGAGGTTAAGGAGGATCACAGACCGAGTAAAAGGACCATATCAAGCTTCAAAAAGTTGGAGGATCACAAGAACAAAGATATTGAGGAACTCAAAGTTTCCTCTGCTAATATGCAGATGTTGGCCGAACATGCGACTAAACTAATGTAGAATATATAGCCGGCTGTCTGTTGTCCTATTATCTTTTTGTTGTCCTTTTTCTTTCTATTTTTCTTTTGATAGACTTGCTAGTTTTTTGGTGTCTCTTTTTGGTGTTGTCGCACTATTTCCACTGGAACTTTAATGCTTATTTTGTAATCTCATTGTAAAAGGTTTTTGGTCCTTTCAAAACCTACTTTTACGTAATCAAAACATGTTGAAGGTAATATTTAGAAACACCACAAAAGATAACCCAGGATTAGGTATTTGAAGCAAGCTCTTCCTATAGTAGAAATAAAAGACAAAGAATTATTTGTATTAAGGTTGATCTTACCACTTGTTTGGGTACCCAAAAACACTGACGGTAGAAGGTAAAATATCATTTCTTCTTGTGATAATTTTTTCTTAGTAGCAATATCAAAATTTGACTTACTATGGAAAATATCACCTACTTATCATTGGTTCTCATAGATATTGAACTAGCATACATATTTACAATGTTGAATTGACTAGTGTTATTTTATGATACCCTTGTTTGTACCCCAACTAGCATCACTCCATACTCACTTGTTTATAGCATTGATGTTGTCTTTCCAATTGAGTTTAAACTACCATCTCTACATATCTCCCAAAGGACATCATCTTAGATGAAGACTATTGTGTAGCAAGGCTTACTCAGTTGAATCTTCTTAATGACAACATCAAAAGGCTTATAATAATATTTATATCTATTAGAATAGACTTAATAATTACTATCAGAAGAAATTAAACCCTTGAGATTTTAAGGTAGGTGATTTGGTCCTTAGAGGGAATCACGTAAATTAACAAAGATCGAGACAAGATAGGGAATTTTGAGCCTAACTAGACTAGTCCCTATGTCATTGTTGCTAAATATGGGTCAGGAGCCTACTAGTTATCTACTCTAGAAAAGGAAAGTCCTCATTGATCCCCTTAATATCCTACATCTCAAGGGGTATTATGCCTAATTTGTGGGAGTGTACCCCACTTTTCAAAAAAATAAAAAATAAATAGTAAAGAGAAACAAATCATCCTATGGTAAAAAATAACTCTGCTGGTACCTTGCACAAGTACATGTTGTGAGAACCTTGAAATAGGCACCACATGTAAGACTAGTTCCATTATCCCTCAGGATCTTTTTCTACTTCCTTGCATGGTATCTATAGTTATCATATTTCTCCATCCTCTCTCTTCCATCCATCTAATCACTTTGGATTTCATCCCGCACCCCCATTATTTCCAAAATTCTTAACGTGCTCAAGTGTTCAATGAGATATCAGTGCAGCTCTAACCTTTATATAGCTCCCACTTTTAACTTGGTCCTTTGTATATAGGTCAGTCATGTCTTGTATATTCCTAGTTTTCTTAGCAATTTTTGTGTTGTTTGAATATACATATCATTCTCGTGTCATCAAAATCGTGTCTCATTTAGCTAGTACTTCAAAAACCATCTTAGAGAATCTTTGTCATCTAGTATGTCCCAAGTGTCTTTTGTCTTCTAATTTCATTAGATATTCATCCCACCATCAATCCATTAAATATGTATCCTTCCTCAAGTTAGACACATTAGGTCCAGTCCATTCATCATCCCTTTTGGAAAAAGATGTTTGGTACACTCATATTGTCATTTATTATTTTAAATTTTTGTTTATATTTATTTGATCACTATTGTTTTATTTCTTCATAGACACCATGATACTTTATATCATGGTGTTCTATGAGTATCTCCTTACACATGTGGTTTTTATAGAATTGTACCCACAAAAATCCCTTGGGGTTCTAGTGTGATGTCGGTCTAATCTTTTTCTATTTCTTGCACTAGTCCTACGTAGTAGCCATGGCATAACCTTTGGTCCTCATACCCTTCCTAGTTATAAGTGTTAATTATATGTTTCCCATCTTCAAGGTTTCATAAGCTCCATGATCATTATATTACCATTTAAATTTATTTCACCTATCATCTTCCCCTACCTATTTCTTTTTCTTAGTCATCCATGATTAAGAATGGGCACATAATTTTAAGTATTTTATCCCTATTTGGATAGAGTCTTAAGAAACTGAGTCCCAGAGAATTTTTATTTTTACTTAGTTCATTTACATCACATTATTAGTTAAGTTCATTTGAAATTTAATTTACATTCATTTGTATTGTAAATTAGGTTGCATTTACATTATCTTCCATTGCATTCTAATTAAGTTCATTTTTATTTGCATTATCATTTAATTCATTTTCATCTTCACATTTCACATCTTGCATTGCATTCTCATTAAGTTCATTTTCATTTTCATTTTCATGTCATTAAGTTCATTTTAATTGCATTGTCATAACATTCATTGTCATATAATTCCTATTAAGATCATTTTCATTTCCACCCTCATTAGGTCATTTGCATTATCATTTTCATTACATTTTGATTAGTACTTTTTCATTATCGTTAGTCTATTTGCATTGCATTATCATTCATTCATTTACATTACATTTTGTACCATCCTAAAAAGTTAGCACCTATAATTAGATGCTCAATTTAGTTCCATTTTAGCATGTATGGGTTCCATCTTTTATTTCATGCTCTCTAATGCTCATTAGACCTTTAAATTAATATTATTTAAGTCGTTTGTTAATTCAAATTCACTAAATATTGTTTTGAGCCCTTATTTATAAGAATTCTCTATTATTTCTCCTCTTCAGTTATTTATTAGCTTATATGGCCCCTATGCTATCATTTGTGGTCTTTCTACTTCTTTTAGGCCTCAAAATTAGCTATGCCTCCTAATATACAATCTATCACATCTCCTTGACCCCTATTCAATTTTTGCACATTTTTAAAGATAGAGGATGTCCTAGATGCATTGTACCCAAATATAGGATACCTAGATTCCCTAAAACCCCATAAAGGGGCCTAAATTTGAATCAGGACCCAATTTCAATTTTTTGGTGGGAAAATAGATCTTGTGGTTGGCCTAACTTAATTTTTAACCCCAAAATAGATGAGAGTTATATAAACACCCTATTTCTCCTCATTTTTCATATCAAATCTACACTCAAGCATTTGGAAATCAAGTGAATTAAATATTTGATGAAAATCATCAATGATTTACCATTTCTTAAAGAATCCAAGTCTTCAAGCCTTCATTCTTCTCCTTCATCAATGATTGTAGAAAACTATAATATTCATGGTGTAAAATATTATCTTCCATGATTTTCTTTGTTGTTTTGTGTGGAGAAAAAAGGCTATTGCATTAATGCTTACGATTACATCAAAAGAAGCATTGCATCATCAAGCTATGAGGTAACTTACAATTTAGATGTCACTTCAATTTCATATAAGAAATCTTTCCTTTCTGCAATTTCATTAAATTTTAACGTTGATTCTTAAATAAGGATTGGACCAAGACAAACTCATTTCAACCCAACCTTTCCCTGATTTCTCTATGTGCAATATTAGGTGGCATGACTATGAGAGCTATATATTTTGGAAAGTTCAAGATCTATCGGGTCTACTATCAAAATTATAAACAAAGTTCTAGGGTATAGGGTGACTCAGATGCCTTATTCCTAGGTAAAAAATGTCTTGGATTACCTATACAACAAAGAACCAACTCAAATTCAAATCATAGGTTTCTATAGATCTTTGTTTTCCATTTCAGGTCATTTCAGGCAGTTTAATATTTTTTCTCAGTTTGTTTTTGCAAAAATTGTTGCATTGCCTTATTTATCCTTCTATTTCACTGTCATATTAAATCCCCCTAAATCTAATCAATCATTTCCAAATAAATTATCAACAAAGGACCATTGACCCATTCAACACTAGAGAGTTACTTTATCCTATTGGGTCATCTTCCTTCTGATTGTGCATTAGGGATTTGGATCTACCCTTTGCTTCCCATTTCCTATTGTATTTTTTGTGAACCTGACTCGTAGTTTTTCTACCTGTGATTTTGTGTTTAGATCTTATTTGCATGCATTTCATTATTTCATTTTATGCATTCTTTAGTAAAATAAAGGACATAAAAAAACTGCATATTGTTGTCTATCATTTGATGCATTTAGAGACCTAGTTTATTCTTGCAAATTTATTTCCATATTTTTAGAATAATAAAAATTAAAAAACATTTCATTTTATTCATTATTGTTAGAAATTATTTCATTTATGTTGTTTCATTTCATATATATCATTTCCTTCCTTATTTATGCACTTGCATTGGAAAAGATATAAAAATACATACAATAAATACACATATGGTTTGTTTATAATAAATATTTTCTATAGATTAATTTTATTTTTCTATCCTAAGTACCCTCCTTATGATGACATATTGAGGCAAGACAATAATACTTATCACAATGATCTCCCTATTTAGGATGAACCATTAGAAGATGATGTTAACTATTCTCCTAATATGCAACTCCCCATGAGGGTACCTTAGTGAAATACATTGATAATATAGAAAAAAAAATGGTATAATTGTTTGATCCCTTAAGGATACTTTACATTTTATTCATCCCAATGATTTTACCTTAACAAATGAAGCATTAAAATTAATGATGCTTTTACTAATATGTACGTCCTTTGTGAGGATATTTTAGAGAAAGAGGAGGATATTATAAATACCTTTCTTAATATAACCTTAACTTCATTAAATGGCATCCATTTTAGATGAAGCATTGATGGAAGTCCCTAATCCCCATTCTAAATATTTTCCTACTCCTAATGATACCTTGGAAGAAGTAAATAATATCCTTACCACTTTCCTTGATTCCCTCCCTTCTAATGATCCTAATCAACCATGAAGTGTCACAAAAATCCCTAAGAAACATGTTTGTTTAATCTCTGATGAAAACCAAGAAAACTTCCATATTGGAATATATGAATGCAACCAACACCGAGGCTAAGATTTTCTTTTCTAGAGATGAGTTGCCTTCTAAAGAGATTCAAGAACATAATGACTCGCTTATGGTTTCTATCATCATCAATGGCAATCTCATTCAAAGATATTTAATTTGTAATAGATATGGTCTTAATGTGTGTAGCATTGATTTTTTGTATAAAATTAAGGTGGATATTTCATTAATCAAACTTGATTTTAATCCTATATGTGTCTTTAACAATGTCACTAGAAAAATCTTGGTCATTATACCTAACTTTTGTTGGAAATATAGATGCAGTAACTAAGAGGGGGGGGTGAATCAGTTAACCAAAAAAATGTTACCACTAATCCCTTAAATATCTTAACAAATTATTTACTGTGCCACCTGGTAAATATATAGAGAAATGCTGAAAACTTGTTCCTTGAAGTGTGTAATAATTAAACTGTTCTTAAGCATTCATCAATGATTAACTTACATGAATAAAGAAAATAGCATGAACACAAGTG
Organism: Chamaecyparis obtusa; assembly: GCA_027943335.1. NCBI lineage: Eukaryota > Viridiplantae > Streptophyta > Pinopsida > Cupressales > Cupressaceae > Chamaecyparis > Chamaecyparis obtusa. The sequence goes on along the minus strand of BSBK01013520.1, from coordinate 20,739 downwards.
ACACTAGATTTACCGTGGAAACCCAATATGGGAAAAACCACCAATGTAACTAGTTACTATTTTTCACTCTTTTGAAGTGATGCCCGGTTAGAGGCCAACCCGGTAAAAGGTTACAAAACACACTGTTAGGTGTGACCTTGTTAGAGGATTTAATCACCTTGCTAGGAGTGGCCTTGTAAGAGGTCTTGAAATAATTCAATAGAACTGTTACCTTGTTAGAGGATTTACAAAATGGTTGTTAAACCAACTCGGTCAAGAGATTTTGATATCACTGCTACAATTGCTAGAGAGTAACAATGAAATGACCTGCAACTAAATTGCTGAATATAGATCTCTGTTCTGTTCCACTAGATCCTTACTGATCAATTAAATCTTTGCTGCTCCTCAAGGATATCTGACCATCCTTCAAAATTTGCACACACCTTTCTTCAAAATGATTTCTGCATGCTGTATATCTTTTATTCACCACTTGACCTTCTATATATATATGCCATTTCATAATCATTTAGATTTTCAAGTCGGCACTAATAATTATTATAACAGTAAGCTGGGATAAACAAACTGTAATAACAAAATTCTTTGAAAGGGCCGACCTTTCTCGGTAAACATTAATCTTGAAAAGATTTCCTTCAGTGACCGAGAGAACTCGGTAACCACAGCGAATTCTAGAACATCCTTTGGAGATCGAGAGAGCTCGGTAACCACTAATTTTCCTTCGATAACTGAGGAGGCTTAGTTAACACTATTACCCTGTCATGTTTCCTTTAGACAACCGAGAGAACTCGGTAGATACTAAAAACCACCTGGCTGACCGACTAAGCTCGGTAGATACTAAGAACCACTTAGCTGACCGGCTAAACTCAGTAGATACTGAGATTGATAATTGATATGACATTTGTGTGACATCAAAGACAACACATAGCTAATCCAACAATGTCCTTCAGACAATTGTATCCAACAACTTTACCTATGAAGTTTGGTTTTGTCACTTTACCTACTCCTATTTATGTCATTCCTAGTGCTCTTATTATAATATTCTCTTAGGAAAGCCATTGTTACAATCCATGCCATACTTCCTTCAAAACTTCATTACAAAGTGAAGTTCATCTCTAACAACATCATGTATACCCTTTTTGTTGATGATTTATTTTCCAAAATTTATTACAAACTAAATTTGATTCTCCATCCATTCATACACCATTTTAATAAAATATATCTTCTTCTCCTAAATATACTCCTCCTTGAAGTACCCATTTAGAAGATGATTCAGGAACATTAGACTATATACCATCTTTTATGGGAAAATATAAAGTTCTCAATTTTAACACAAGACCCTTTATAGGGCCTAGTGTGTCATTTATTCAACCCCATTTTACTAACATTTCAACTACTAATCTTCAACATGGTTTAGGGTGCATGAAAAAAAGTGTCAAGACTCATAAAAGACCTACCTCACACTTGCCTCTACAAGGGTTTGGTTTCCAACATACTCATTTGTCTAAATATCTTCCCTTATCATCTAACAATTCTTTTATACCTATCTTTAATCAAGAAATCATTTTTCCTAACCTTCTTCATACTAAATTGATTACTCGATCTAAAAAGAAGAAGAAATATAGCCAAAACCTTATGAATATTCCTTTTCTCATGTATCATCAATATCATGACCATTCTAGTAATGAATGTCAAGCTTTGTGTTACAGAATTTAGAAACTCATTGATTATGACATTATTTACATTTAACAAATCCTAATGAATTATTTTTCAATTATGATTACTTTAAATAACATGTAAGTTCCTATTATGTTGCTCCACACAATGTGACATTGTTAGCCTATCCCTTGTGGGATCATTTTCATTCATGGTGGTATAATTTCAAGTGTGATCATACTTTCTGAGGAACATAATAGTCCCTCTTAATCTTATTCTTGTCTGTGCACTTGGGGGGCAAGGAAAGTATTTCAATCTCTTATCCTTTTTAAGGATATTCTTTTCCCCTTGGTTTTGTCGCATTTTATTATTATGTAATTTATTTTGATTATAAATTATCTCTTATGCAAGAGGAGTATACCCTTGACCACAAGCTCTTCTTTGTTTGTGATTATATGTCAAAATAAATAAATCCCTTTCTTGGGTTCTAGAAGTGTTTCATCCTTCCTTGAGAATCCCTTTGTATAGCAATGGGGAAGGTGTGAATTATTTTTCTCTTTCCCGTTCTTCAGATATTATTTTTTTCTCAAGACTTCTTCACCTACATTCAAAATCCTTCAATAGGATCCCTTTACACTTGTTGCATGACATCTCTTTGCATTCATCCCTTCCTTGACCTCATAAGAGTTATGTCCTCTTTTCCTTGGACTAGGTGCTACTTGTGAGATACCTCCTTGTTGTTAAAGCTTCTTTATCCTTTTCCCTTGTTTCCTTAAGATGTCAAAACAATCCTATTTTTGTAGTACCCCTCCACCTAGGATCATTTTTATTTGATATGAACAATATTTAATTGTTTATATATCTATGTGTGGATGTGACTCTCTTGTGACATATCGATTTGTATTTCAGGATGATTATGACTTCCATTTTTATGATTCTTGGGTACTCTAACAAGATGGACACACACACACAAATATAAATAAATATATATATATATATATATATATATATATATATATATATATATATATATATATATATATATATATATATATATATATATATATATATATATATATATATATATATATATATATATATATATATATATATATATATATATATATATATATATATTTTGATGATGAATTAGTATGTTTTGGTATGAAAGAATATTTTCACTATGATACATGTGTTTGAGTTAGATATGTGTCATGCCCATAAAATTCTACTCTAAAATCACCCCAACTTTTTTTTTTTTATAAGGGAAATTTAAGTCCAAGTTTATGTGGCAGGTTAATAGGTGACTCTGACAATAGTTCAAAAAGACTCTGAAGAATATGTCCTTTACCCACGTTGGTTTCCAAAAGGTTACTAGTTGATAAATATTCAATTAAGGTGGTGACGTTGTAACCGAGTACAATAGGGTTAGGATGAACATTTCTCGATTTGCATTTGGTGACAACAACGAGGTCTAATTCCATAATTTATATTATTAATGATGCCAAGTGGTTTTCAAAATTAGCAGGTTTCGTTAATTGCATTTAACCAACGATTCGTTGTTTTAGTAATCACATAGGTTATTTAGAGTTAAAAGAACATTGCCTAGAATATTCTTTAAATAATGTTCTTATAAATATTGATTATCGATTTCGATATGCTTAAACTAATATCAACTTTGTTTATTAAAATTATAAAGATAATGTATATTGATCCAAAATATGTTAAGTCATAACAACCAATTAAAAGATGATTATAATTATATGAAACATATATTGATACTCTAATTATAAAATATCAATTAATTGATGTAAATATTATCCAATTGATAAAATTATAAATATCATTAGATAATATATTTAATAAATAATAATAATTAAATTATATATATATATATATATATATATATATATATAAAATAGATACTACAATAAAATTTTACTAAACAAAATTATAAAAATAACAACTAATTAAAACATAAAAGAAAATTCAAAAAGGAATTATCCAATGCTAATAAAATTTACCTAAACTAAATACTAATCTAATCTCCCCCTATTTCCTAGCAACCACTTACCCATATCCCCTAACCTACTCTCTTGTCCTACTTCCCCCTTGACCCACGTGCCAAGGGAGGGAGGACCAATAACATTTCATGCAAGCATTAGGGTGCTTATTTAAAGGGAGAGGAGGACTAGTGCTAGAGGGGGCCCACGAGATCTCCTATGGCATTTTTCAAACAAGGGAAAAAAATAGTCCCAAATACTAGCGCATAATTGGAGTAATGGATGAGAAGGCAAGTGGGTGCTGGGTCCCACCTCAGCTACAAGCCAAAACAAAGCCCTCACGTAGGTTAGAAAGGTGTTTGAAAAGTTTTCTAAGCAAGGACATGTGCACGTTAGGAGGTGTGTTGGGAGAATCACCACCAATGATTATTGTTATAAGCCTGCACTAGTACAAGGGCATAGACCAATGAAAGTTTGTTTTGTATAAAGCAAGCCTGGTCTCCATACACTGCGCCATTTTTTGGGAATGGATTAAAAAGTGTGAGGAGATATGTATATATTATTATTTATTGCTTTTGTTTTTATTTAGAGTAGGCAAGTTTATAATTTAATATATATTGCATTTCATTTGAACAAGTAGGTAATTTTATATACTAAAATAATGACTGTGGCAATGGAATTTGTATGGGAAAATTTTCCCATACAAATTCCAGAGACCTGTAGGTCTCAATTGCCAATTTTTGTTTTCTTTTCTTTGTTTCTCTAATAACTTGTTTGTGTTTTCAAATTTATTCTTCAACTATTCACTTGATTTAAATTTGATAAAATGCTTACTTTTAGATGAGGAAATTGGTTTCTCTATAGGTTACTCTTAAGCACTAAAATTTCAATTTATGTTTTCATATTAAACTAATGATTTTCCCATCCAAAATAACAAGACAAGCTCACAATTTATTTGCATGATAAAAGGATGTGAAACAGAGATTGATTTTTTTTTTTGATCAATACATTTACATACAATGATCCTAGAACAAGATTTATAACATAATGAGAGCTCTCTTTTCATTTCAATAGCCTTCATTGTAATACATTGTACATAACATTTAGCAAGAAGGAAATCTATTCTTTTCTTAATAACAACTACATCTTTTCACTACTAACTCAAAGAGAAACTTCCATTTTTACATTTGAAAACACTCTATTCTATGGTCTTTTCTTTTCATAAGAACAAAGTTATGCCATATCATAATGAAACCATCAACAATTTTTACAAAACACTTCCTCACATCTCATTACAACAACACTTGATTCAATACATGCCTTGAAGAGTGAATCTCCATTACAAAATTACAAACCTCATGGATATCACAAGATATCTTTTCAAGGATTCATTCACAACACAAAGTACTCCAACATAAAAATGATAACATCTTCAAATCTTCACAAGGTTACATCTCCATCTAAGAAGACTTCATGGCTCCAAAATCTTGCAATAAAACACAATGCATAGGCCAAGGAGTGCTCACCTCCCAACCTAGGCTTCTAAGAAGCCACCCCCGAGCTTGGGGAAACATCACAAGAACAAGGGAAACACTCGTACAAACCACAATACTACATCATAAAACAACAACACAAGAAATTTCCCTCCCAAGGTTATTTTACAAAGAGTCACAACATGACTCAATAAGGGTGAAGGTGGAACCAATACAAGAGGAGAATCACATCTCTTTGATGAGGGCTAGCCATCACTTGGCTTCCTCATCACATATCTATCTCCACAAAAACATAATCTTCACAACTCCTTATGACCCCCAATTTTTACAAAACAAAAACTAGAGATGGCTACATGGAGCCCATACTTCCATGTTGCATCCCTCTCCTATCCAAGGAGAGACTCTACACTCTAGATTGTCCCAAAAAATTCCCTTCACCCTCAAGGGTACTCTTCCCTCCCAAGGGTGAGTTTGGCTTTGAGAACTCCCTCATAAAATTTCCACAACACAAAGGAAACAAAATCTTCAAGTAAACAATGACAACTACATATGTTGAAATACAAGAATCATGCTCAACAATGAGCTCATGATTCTCTTATTTCTACAAGAAACAAAATTTACACAACACAAGAACATGATACTACAACAACAACAATAAAGCAAAATCCTCCATTAACACAACAACACTATGTTCACACATACAATACAAAGGAAATGACAAGATTTTGCATTCAAGAAATAAACTTGCAAGAGAGCTCTTTTCCTCTCATCATGGTAACAAAATAAGAAAGTAAGAATGAAGTTTCACCAACCTAGAGTCCAATGCTTAAGGAAGAAAGTTGTAGAAGAGCTATCCACTTTCAAAGGCCTTCTCCAAATTAGCCAATCTCCAAATCTAGAGAATGGGTGTCAACCTTTTCCAAAGGAAGAGGGCCCTCTAAAAAGGCCTCCACACACTCTCCTAGAGATGGGATTTCCTTCCAATTGGATGACCTTCCCAAGTTCTTACAAATTTTCCAAAAATGGGTTTCCAAAAAGGTAGTCCAAAAAGTTGATTCAAAGACTTCCAACTTAATTGGTTGAAAAACTCTACCCATGCACAAGTTTCAAAAGTGGATTTTCGTCCATATTGAAAATCCAACTTTTGGAGGGGTCCTATGGTCAACAAGGGGTTGTTCTATGGTTATAAACACCCCTTACACATAGGTATAACCAGTGGGTTCACTAAGATAGGTTCAAACTCTTCCCTAGACACTTCTAAGCCTCCTAAAAACCCATGTGAAGCTCAAATCCGAAAATCTATGATATAACAAAACCTCTAGCTCCCTTACCAAGTGATTCTTATGGGGATCCTAAAGGGTACCTTTCTAGGTTGGTGTTTAACCAATCCCCAAGTGGACATGTCATGGCCACATGTACACAACACATGTGTCAAGTGACACAACCAAAAAGACACATCACAAGCCATGTGTCATGTACACTTGGGCATTCACACAAATAACACTTACAATTTAAACATAAAAATCAAATACAATCATGCATCACACATTCACAAATAAAACACGATTACAACAAGGTTTTTAGCTTCTTTCTAGAAGCAACCTTGGCTTAACTGAATTTTCACAAATGTCCATGTGATGTTTCCCCGATTTTACCTTGGCCTACTTCCCTGCACACTCAAATCCAATATCAGTAGTCCAAGGAGATAAAAATAACATGTAAATACATAGCATCAATAACCAAGTTAATTCATTTGACAATTCATAAATTACATGACATAATTGATTATCCATGACATACATACAACTCATCTTAAATACTTAATTCAATTAAATTCTAACATAAACATTGCATCCATACATAATTCCATTTGCAATTAAACTTCATCATCATAATCATTCATAACTTAAAATTAAAACACACACATGTTTAAGTCCCAAATCAATGTCTCAATATTCATCATATAATCATAATATAGCGTCCATCAATCTACTAAGTGATAAAACCACATCATAAAGTATCGATAAAATCCATAAGGCATCAAAATATAATCATAAAATATGTCTATGTCAAAAGCAGAACTGAATGGCTATGATAGGTTAGGGGTGAGGCCTCATAATATGTTACCTCAACCTTTGATTTTATGATGCACTCTGGAGTCTCCCGAAGAGTGCACTCAATACCTACATTGGAATATTTGTAGAGGATACAAGAAGAGTGGGTTTAATCATGGAGGAAACTCCGTAGTTAAGCACGCTCGAGTTGGAGTAGTACTGGGATGGGTGACCTCCCGGGAAGTCTCGGTGCTTCACCTCTATGAGCATCACCTAGATCCAATGAGTGCTAAGTGTTCCATTCATTCTCATGAGAGATGGGTTCATGTGAACCACTACTCATGAATCATGGGTCAATGAGTTTGACCCAAAAAACTACACAGTTGAATCCTAATAGCAATATCACAATTTGACTTTCTATGGAAAATATCTCCTACTTATCAATATTTGTAGAGTTAGTACAAAATGATATTATTAATGATAAGCGACATATTTTTGAAACATGTTCACAAAATCATATTAACGTCATTATTTAATAGTTTTAATGTTAGAAATAACAATTTACTAAAGGTATAACTAATGATTCTATGATTCGTTAGCGGTCATATATATTTACACTACAACATTTGGGGTCGAATTTCGATGCCAATTTGTGTTTGTTTTTTTTGTTTTCTTTTTTGCAAGTTCTTCCAACCATGTTGTAATAGTGGTGATGACATTGTAATTGCGATAACCATTTGGTTATAAACAAAAAAAAAAGAAAAAGAAAGTGTCATTTGTAATTTTTGTGAATTCGAACAGCTACCTCAAAGATGGCACTGCACTTTTTCATGGCACAAAGAGGGAATTCAATTTTGGCATGCACAAAGAGGCCAACACCATGTGGGAATAGGGCACTGGCACTTGAGGTAGGCATTCAAGCTTTTTCTTCTCATTAACTCAATTTAATTTTCATGGCATTTGTTGATTTAATGGCATGATATGAATGTTAATAGTGGCATTGTTTACATCTTAGCATTTGGAATTCTCGATGATCCGCAAGCTTTGAGAGCTAGGGAATTCTTGCTATTACCTTCAAGGCATTGTGTGAAGTGTTTGATCTCTCTTTATTTATTTTGTTGTTGATATTCACTATGTGGTACTCCTTGTTTATGATTATTTCATGATGAAATATCTTGGTGGCTCACGGGTTGCAAGTTAGGGCATCATACATTGTTTATGAGCTCATTGTTTAATACTGGCATTGTTTAGATATTTTCATTTGAAATGCTTGATGACCCGTAAGCTTTGAGAGCTAGGGCATCATTGCTATTACCTTCAAGGCATTGTGTGAAGTGTTTGATCTCTCTTTATTTGTTTTTCTATTGATATTCACTATGTGGTACTCCCCGTTTATGATCATTTCAAGAGGAAATGTCTTGATGGATTATGAGCTGCAAGCTAGGACATTATACATTGTTCATGAGTTCACTATTTAATACTGCATTGTTTACATCTTTTCATTTGGAATGCTTGATGACCTGCGAGCTTTGAGAGCTAGGGAATCATTTCTATTACCTTCAAGGTATTGTGTGAAGTGTTTGATCTATCTTTATTTGTTTTTTTGTTGATATTCACTATGTGGTACTCCCCATTTATGATCATTTCATGAGGAAATATCTTGATGGTTCACGGGCTACAAGCTAGGGCATCGTTCATGAGCTCACTGTTTAATACTGGCATTGTTCATGAGATCACTATTTAATATATGGCATCATGAAAACATACATTAATACACTTACCATTTTGAATTTGAGGTCAAGCATCATGCAATGTTATTGATGTCATTTCATGCTTGTTGTTGTTGTGCACCATATACTATTTTATACACTATTTATTTCATTGAGACCGTGAGCTTGGCATTTGTAATGTATTTTTTGTTATTGGATCAATTCTATCATGTTGTTGAGTTTGTGTATGGATTGATTATGCAAATGCATAATTGTAGATGATGATTAGTATATGGTGCCAGGGATTGCTTAGATCCTTTGGATCTAACCCCATCTTTTCCTTCCTTGTAGGTTTTGGATCATACAAGAGTATACTGGATTGAACCCAGGGTCAACACTTCATTACTTCAGGTAATGTTTGGTACCTTCATTAATTATGTTCAACCACTTATGTATGTTTGCATTCATTCATATTCTTCTAAAATTTGGCTATTAGTGACCATATAGGACCATTGTTGATGTTTTTGTGTCATTTGAGGAAAATATGTAAATAGGGATATATTAAGATTAATATCGTAAGTAAAAACATTGCAGAGTGGCATTCAAATTAAGTACAATATGAATTCACATGCCTTTAATTATGATACACTTTTAAAATTATCACTCATTGGGCATTTGACAATTCAAGATATAAGTATTAGAATATAAACTATTGTAAAAGGAAGAAACACATATGTATCATCATTTAATACAAAATATAAAAATATCCCATAGACACATAGTTGCTATTATAACAACCATCCTCTAATCCCATGGTGTACTAGTCTCAAGGTAAGAACAATTTACTTAAGCCATCATATAAGTATCATCCTAAAATTTAAATAGACATTGACTATGGATATACAACACTAAGCCATAATAAATTTTCTATGGAATAAGTAGATGAAGCCCTTAAGGATCTCCATCCTGATAAATCCCCTGGGCCTGATGAGTTCCCTACATTATTATATTAGAAATATTGGTCTTTCATTGGTCTGAAGATATTAGGGGCTCTTGAAGGGATCAAAAATTCTGGGAAATTTTTGAATGAAATTAACAACACCTTCGTAGAATTGATCCCCAAGAAACCTGATGCAGACAACCTTTATGATTTCAGACCAATAGCCCTCTGTAATACTTTATACAAACTCTTGATGAAGGCCCTCACAAATAGACTAAAGCCTCTCCTGTTGGCTATTATTTTAGAGGAGTAGATGGGTTCTTTTATGGATAGATCAATTTCAGAAGGAGTGATCATAGCACAAGAAGTTATTCATTTAGTTCAACTCAATAAAACACCAAGCATGCTTATCAAGCTAGATCTATGAAAAGTCTATGATAAAGTAGATTGGAGATTCCTATGTAAATATTTGGGAGCATTTGGATTTTCAAAATAATGATGAATGGATCCCCAGTAGGATTGTTTAAAACTTCTCAAGGCTTAAGGCAAGGAGATCCACTATCACCTTTTATTTTTATTATCTTGGCGGAGGCTTTGGGGAGATCAATCTCCATAGCTAGTGTAGAAAATAGAATCAAGGGAATAAAGATTACCTTAGAATTAGAAGAAAGCACCCACCAACAATTTTTAGATGATACCCTTCTATTTGGAGAAGCAAATACTTTGTAGGCTTGTTCCCTTCATAACATTTTAGAATCTTATACTGATGCCTCGGGTCAGAGAATAAATGAGGACAAATCAAATATTTTTTTCCTAAACACAAAAAGAGAAGTAGAAATTATAATCTGTAGGATTTTAAATTTTGATATAAGTAATCCATGTAAATATTTTGGGTTCCAATTGGATAAGGGGATAAACTCAACTAACCTGTGGAATGAAGTTTGTAACAACATGGATAAGAAAGTAGCATCATGGAAAGGTAAATGGCTATTTAGTGCGGGAAGGGCCTTAATGATCAAATTGGTCCTTTCAGCTTTACCCATCTACCAAATAATATGTTTTAGTCTCGCTGAAGGCATAAAAGAGAAAATTGTGAAAAAGATGAGATCCTTCTTTTGGTAGGAAACAAGGGAGAAATAAAAAATGGCATTGATTGCATGGAAAACCATATGTAGGAAAAAAGAGGACGGTGGGATAAGTATCAACGACATCTCACTCAAAAATAAATCCTTAGGTGCCAAACTTGTCTGGAACACGATTAAAACCCTAGATGCTAAGTGGGTTAGGATCTTAAGATTTAAATATCTAGAAGGGCAAGATAACCTAAGTATTTGTAGAACTCAATCCCTGCCTAAAGTTTCAGAATTTGGAATTTTATAAAGGAATGTATAGATAGCATTATGATGGGGCTCTCATGGGATGTTAAAGAAGGGGTAATTATCTCTTCTAGGATGACTCTTGGGGAGCATACCCCCCATTGAGATCTGTATTATCTGATGATAGATCAATAGATCTAGCTATATCGTCAATGGATTGTTACTTAAAGGATTATATTGAGTTCTCTGATGATGAAAGGAAAGAAGGATGGAAATGAAAACTATTAGATCATGTAAATCTCCCTAACATATTTTTAGACCTCCTTGAAGAGACCTTAAAAAATAGAACTATAACTCCAAGAAGAGGGAAAGATATAGTTATTTGGGAAAAAGCTAAAAATGGTAAATATAGTGCTAAAGAAGGATATGATCTTTTCCAAAATAATTTAACAAGGAAAATAGAACTCCTAATAGACCTATATTGGCAGAGAGATTGTTTGCCTAAAGTAGGGATGTTTACATGGGAAGCCTTACAAAAAATAATTCTTACAACATACTAGTTCACTAAAATAGGTTTTAATGGGCCATCAAGTGTACTCTTTGTGAAATGGATAATAAAGATGTGGATCATTTATTGATAGGGTGTGAGTTTTAAAATAAATATTAGAAATGGCTAATGGAAAAGCTAAATTGGAAATCTACTCTTCAAAATGACATAAATGGACTTCTAAAGAGTTGGCCAAGGAAGGAAAGTAACGACCTATATGGAAAAATTGGGAAAATATCTCCCTCAATGATAAGACCTTCTCACATAGTGACAACTTCCTAAGGAAAAACTAGCAAGGATTAAAAATTCCTCCCTTCATGGGCAGGGCCTGTTGTTTCTGGCAACTACTAGTGGAAGGTTGGTTTAAACTCAATTTTGATGGAGCCTATAGGGGTAACCCATGGGAGGCTAGGGAAGGATGTTGTATCTTCAATTGGAATGAAAGTAAGATAGTGAAAAAATCATTGTACCTTGGGACAGAATCTAATAATTATGCAGAATTATATGCTCTATTAGAATGTTTAAGGTTATGCAAGAAGCTTAAATTAGAGAAGGTAGAAATAGAAGGAGATTCAACTTTAGTTATTAATGCGGTAAGAAAAGGAGCAACTCCGAATTGGTCTCTTAACAGATTGGTAGAAAAAATAATGGAAATTTTATCTACCTTTCTGCATTACACAATCAATCATATATATAAAGAGGGAAATAAGACAACAGACCAACTAGAAAATGAAGGAGCGGATGGAATTGATAAGTAAACTCTTAGTTCCAGCATAGGTGAAGGATATTTTTTAGGATTAAGTTAACATCTTAGATTAGGAAAAGAACCTCCCTTTGGAAAATGAAAAAAATAAGGGAAGAGTTATGCTAAACATAAAACCTTAGCTATTTTAAGGAAGCTCATAGATGGAAAAAGTCCTAAATAGTTGGAAGTAGGAGAGATAGATATGCATAAAGGAATTTAAATGAAAAAATATATTATAGGAAAATCTAGACATTAACATTTTATCAACAATGTTTAGTATAGTAGACCTTCATCAAATACTCTATCAGGGTTTAAGGGGTTCTATTATTTTAACCTTTTAGTAAAGTTTAACTCTCCCTAATAAAATATGCTCATTGTCCTTGTTATTAATACCCGTTGAATGTAAAAGAGAGTTCGAGAACCATATAACTTTCCCTAGATTTATAAAGGTGGAAATGGTAATGATCAATTATGAAAGAATAATTTCCTTTATGTAATCATTAAATAACATCTTGTATTCATATAAGAACACCCCCTTCAATAATTAATCAGGATCGTAAAATCATTGCAAGAGCTATAATTAAATTTACTGCTTCATAATATAAAGCTTTATCAAGATCGTGGAGTTATTTCCTTATCTCTGTAAATATCGAGATGCCTTTAAGAAATCACCTTTCCCAATGCTAATATGAGGAAATCTAGTATGACATCAGTTAGGATTTTTAGGAACCAATGCAAAATTGTCATTGTTTCCTCCCTGTTAAATTAGAGAATCACCAACTTAGTTGTCTTTTAAGGAGAAGTCATTTTGGGTAATCAACTTTATTGTTTGCAAGATCTCCTCAATATTGCCCAATAATGTGGCCCATGATGTAAGTAGATTGATAAATTAAGAAGGGCATGATTCGATCAAGATTACATTACCATAGAAAATTAAAATCATTTAAGTTACTAGATAGAGCTCACAATGTAGTCTTCAAATTAATCAAAAAGTAACCGAGGCCTGTGCAGTCATCTCCGTGATTTAAGAATGGAATCAAGAATTGTAACCTTCCCTCTCAGAGATAATAGGCAAATGGTGTTTAGTGAAATGATTAAATTGGAAAGGTGGAATGGAATCTTGAATCTCCTATCGAACACAACCCATAGAGCACTTGAAAAGAATCTAAGTGATTATAATTTTGATAATGAATTTTCAATTGGATTTAATGTCCACATAGTTGGCCTTTTCATTGCACTCACTACTTTCAATGGGGTTGATAAATAAGACATTATCTCAGCGGTAAGGTCAATATTCAAAGAAGAATGTCTAGCTGGTTTAGTGATGTAGGAGCATCCTAGGATTCTCGGCAATCCTGTATCAACCAAAATATGTTTATCTTTAAAGGTAGATTGATAGTTTTGATCTTAGTTGGTGGAGTATTTTCTCCATTTTGGAGTTTGGTTTCTTGGTTTATGTGGTTACCAGGGTGCTCGGTTGCTAAAGAATTCTTGAAAACTAAAGGTGTCAGTTCTCTGGTGCTCAGTGATAACTGCATCGCTCGATCATGCTTGGCATGGTTGGTTTGCTGGCAATCAATTATTTTCGTGTCACTTGGTGTTCTTGCTTACCAACTTGGTTATTTGGATGAACTGGCTTGGCTGACTGGTGCATTTAATTTGGGTCGCGCTCCTCATGTTATGGATTGACCATGGGACATGTGGGGACCTAGATCTGACATGTTGCATTCTTCTATGTGGATCTGATGATTGTTGGGGCCATCTTGGAGATTTTATTTATTGTAAGGCTATTTGAGAGCCGACTAATGTTTTGGAATTTAATAATTGGTTGTAGGAGTTAATGATTTCATCAAGCTGACTTGTGGCTGGAAATCAATATTTAAGTAGATATTTGAGTAGTTGGTTAGGGCATCAGGGGGATAGAAGTGTTAGTGGCTTGGGAGCTTAGGCATCAGGAAGATTGCTTGGAAGTTGTGAGTACAAGTTTAGATCTTTCCTGGGAACCTGCCAGTGTCCTGTCGTGTTGCAGACTTGGACTAGCTGAGTGGTGAAGTTTAAAAAATACTTGGATCCTATGAGATCTTGTAGACTTTTACTTACTTTTTAATTGGCCATAACCAGGAAGGCCTTATAGCCTGGCACATTGCATGTAGTTAGTAATTTGATGAATAGAGATTCTTGTTTTATATAAGAACTAGTGTTATTATTGTTGAATTCTACTGTGTATTGGTTTGGCTACAAGGTTGGATAGTCAATAATTGGATCCTCCATCCTTGATTGCATTAAGTGGTATCAAAGAGAAGTTTGTTCCTATTATAGCCAAGTTGATCTTGTATGTTTACATCTAGATCTTGATTTGAAGATGCCTCCAAGGAGAAATCATGAGATCTTAGAGGAAGAAGCTATTGGAGAATTCAGTCTTGATGATTTTAGGGCTTTGCAAAAACAAGTGCAAGATATGCAAGAGGAATTGAAAAAAGAAGAAGATTACACCAAAGGAAGGTAGTGCTGATGAATCTGAGGAAGAATATCATTTTGAAGATGCTGTGGAAGAAGCTGGAGATCTTGAAGATAATAGAATCCTAAAAGCTATGTCTAAAATTGGGAAAAGACCTAAGATTGAAGTTTATGCATTTGCTGGAAGCCTTAGGCCAGAAGAGTTGATTGATTGGATTAATGAGAGGAATGAATACTTTGAGTATGAAGAAATATAAGATCCTGATAGGGTTAGATTTTCAAAGACTAAATTTAAGGGTCATGCAAATATTTGGTGGAGGGAAGTTCAGTTGGAAAGAAGTAGGAGAAGAAAGGAAAATATCACTAAATGGAACCGAATGGTTAACAAGTTCAAGAAGCAATTCATTCTGGTGGATTATGAATTGGACATTTTTAAGAAGACTAAAAAATTGGTGCAGGAGTATACCGAGGAGTTTTACAGAATCCTGATTAGGATTGGTCATTCTAAAGCTGATAAAGAGAAGGTTGCTAGGTATGTCTATGGTTTGAGACCTAGTATTCAAGAAGAGTTACTTACTATTTGGATGACAACAATAGGAGATGCTTATTAGATGGTATTAAAGATTGAAGAGAAGTTGAATAAGAATTTTGAAGGAAGACAAAACAATAGGAACCAAGGAGGTAAGACTGGTGAGACAGTTGTCGAAGGTAATGTGACAAAGAATCCTAAGCTTGATGTGGGATCTGGCAGTAGGCAAGTCACTAAGAATTTCAATAGTAGACAAAGAGGAAGGTGGAAGAATGAGTTCACCGGTACTTGTTATCAGTGTGGTGAAGTAGGTCATAGAAGTTTTCAATGTCCTAAGAAGAGAGTAGCATTGACTATTGAAGAGGATATTGTAAATGTTAGAGAAAGCTGAGACTCTTATCACTAGGAGATTAGCTACATGTGTCTAGGAACTAGTGCAAAGAAGAAATTTGTTTAGAACCAGATGTAAGTGTAAGGATAAGGTATGTAATGTTATAGTTGATGGTGGCAGTTCTGAGAACTTTGTTTTAGAAGAGATGGTTACTAAGTTGAATTTGGAAAGAAAGAAACATCCTAATCCTTATCAGATTAGTTGGATACAAGATGTGTCTAAGGTTAGGATTGAGGAGCAATGCTTGGTTAATTTTTAGATTGGATCTAATCATGATGAGATATTGTGTGATGTATTGCCTATGGATGCTTACCATCTGTTACTCAGTAGACCTTGGCAATTCGATAGAAATGTTTTGTTTGATGGTCATGTTAATACCTATGTGGTTAGGCATGAAGGATCTAGACATAAGTTGTTACCTTTACAAGAGATAGGGGTTAAGGGATGTGGAGTTATTAGATGTTTTCCTTATGAAAAACCTCAAGAGTAGAGGATTGATGAACTTATTCCTACAAAGCTTGGTTTGAAAGAGAAGGAGAATGATATATCTGAAGAGTTTGTTGAGATTAAGAGGTAGATGGTCTTTTTGATAGAGATAGTACAAAAAATGATGACATCTGTGACACATAGAGATGCAGATGATGCTGGGTTGATTGAGGAGTCTAGAGAGGATGGCATTTACCAAGGAACTGAGGTGGTTGGTAGTGGAAGGAATGGTCAAAGTCAGTTGTTATCAGTTACAGACAGAAAACATAAGAGAACTGGGAAGCAGGAAAACTTTCTACATGAGACAGTGAATGAAGTGAAGACAACTTGGGATGAAGGACAAGAGGAGATATGGGTTAAGAATGGATATGACATACCTGTTCTGATTCTCTTGAGATGCTCCTGATTTCCTTATGACAAAATATTTCTTACCTAGGGTGTCTAATGCAGGAGCATCCTATGATCCTCAGCAATCTTGTATCAACCAAAATATGTTTGTCTTTGAAGGTAGATTGATAGTTTTGATCTTAGTTGGTGGAGTATTTGCTTGGTTTTGGAGTTTGGTTGCTCGGGTTATGTGGTTATCAAGCTTTTCAGTCGCTAAAGAATGCTCGACAACTGAAGGCATCAGTTCTCTGGTGCTCGGTGATAACTGCATTGCTCGATTATGCTTGGCATGGTTAGTTTCCTGGCACTCAGTTATTTCCCTATTGCTCAGTGTTCTTGCTTACCAATTTGGTTATTTGGATGAATCGGCTTGGCCAACTGGTGCATTTAATTTGGGTCATGCTCCTCAAGTTATGGATTTACCATTGGATGTGTGGGGACCTATATCTAGCTTGTTGCATTCTTCTATGCAGATTTGATGACCATTGGAGCCATCTTGGAGATTTTATTTATTGTAAAGCTATTTGAGAGCCAACTGATGTTTTGGCATTTCATAAATGTTTGTAGGAGTTAATGATTTCATCAAGCTAGCTTGTGGATGGAAATAATTATTTAAGTATATTTTTGAGTAGTTGTTTAGGGCATCAAGGGGATAGAAAATTAGTAGCTTGTGAGCTTAAGCATCAGGAAGATTTCTTGGAAGTTGTGAGTACAAGTTTAGATCTTTCTTGGGAACCTACCAATGTCCTATCCTATTGCAGACCTAGACTAGCTATGTGGTGAAGTGTGGAAAAGGCTTGGATCCCGCGAGATCTTGTAGACTGTTACTTGCTTTGTAATTGACCATAACTGAGAAGGCCTTACAGCCCGATACATTGCATGGAATCAGTAATTTGATGAATAGAGATTCATGTTTTATATCAAAACTAGAGTTATTGTTGTTGAATTCCATTGTGTATTGGTTTGGCTCCAAGGTCAGATAGTCCTTAATTGGATCCTCCATCCTTGATTGCATTATTTAGAAAAGGTAGTATACGACATAGATGAATATTTGTCTATAACCTTTCCAAAGATATATATGAGAATTAACTTGGTAGACCTACCCTCAATACCCAACTCCTAGCGTATGCCTATGCTGGTCTTCAAAGATGATGATAGCTTTGACAAGCACTAGTCAGAGATGTGAAGGAATTTAGACATACTGATAAAAATGGTTCTCAAAGAACCTGTGGAGCTGGACTAGGTGTTGAACTACTAGAGAGCTGAAGGATATAATATCTCGGAGGAATTCAATGAAGAAGAACTAAATAATGTGAGGATTTTGGTGCCATTTGTAAAAAAGATCTCACACAATAATTATGAAGATGTTGAGGAAGAAGAAACCATTTTAATCCTAAAGCATAATGGAGAAGAATGGAGTTGTAACATTATTAACAAGGAGTGATCCCCTATATGGAATCTAGTAGCAGAGACATTTTTGGCTTTTTGTGAAGGTTTTTTCATGTTAGTGATGCAACTTAGAAAATATGTTACACTCCTCAAATATATAGTATAGTGTATAAGATCTTTTGTTAATTGCTACTGGCTATATTTTGTACTAAAGCTTGAAATTTTGTAGACAATGTTACTAGATGACTGATATGAATAAGTTTAGTTTTGGCTATATGGAAAGAATAGATTAACTGTGTATAGATTCTAGGTATTGTGATTTAAATATACTTGGATTTCTTTTTAGATTATTTTGAACAATATCAATGGACTTACATGAAATATTTATTAAATTCCCTAGCAATTATAAAATAAAAAAAGGAATTAGGTTAAGGCCTAAAAAGGAGATCACACCATAGAAGAAGACAAGATATTACTAAAGAATTAAATTAAACTGGAAGCCCTTCAAGGATTTTAGGTAACCTTGAATAGATAGAAGACCAAGAGTTGGGGACTGATAGATATCCCTCTCTTAGTTGATCTTTGTATCTTGCCTCCATTTCTCTTTAGAAGGCATTTCCCCCTTCCTAGAAATTGCCCCACCTTTCTCTATTTATCCCTATTAGAGAGATGTTTTAGGTTCCAGCAAGTTGTTTAACATTCCAATGATCAAGATTCTTCCCTTAGTAACTCTATAGACATTTTTCTCTTACTTTAGGCATAAGACCCCTATCTAAACAATTTAGGAAGGGAGTCTTCTTACCAATCTCCTCTCAAAGGATTCTCTATCAATAATGTCCACCCCTATCAAACTAGTGAGTTCCAGATCCCAAATTGCCTTCAGGGGACAAATATCAGGTAGGAGACTTAAGACCACTAAGCTTAACACACATCCCATGATACTGTGAGTGGTCTATCACATATTAGGTATGGAATTCCTTACTAAATATGATAGGTATAGATTCAACATAGAGATACCTACAATGTTTATTGCAATCTCAGTTCAGGTGGTCCAGGAGAAGGAAGAGATTGGCAGGTTGTGTGCCTATATTTTTAAAAGAAAAATCCTTAGAAACATGGATAAGGTTATCCAAAATATAAGGAAGGACTTATTGATACCAAAATTGAGATTCTATGACTTTCCAATGCTGGACACGAGATCACTCCCCTCTTCCCCTATATTGGTAACAGATGATGTCAATACAATTTGTTCAAGACTCCCAATCATAAAAATGAATCTGGACTTCCTTATGAGCTTTATGCATGTGAGAACACCTAAGAAAGAAAATTGGTTCTATTTATACTAGCATGTGGATGAGGTAGGGGATGTAGATAAAGACTATTTGAGTGACTTGGGGTTGGAGGATTTAGTAGAGGTATGGTTGGAGGAAGGTAGAAATAGGAAAAGTATAAAGAAAAGGAAAAAAATCTATTTAGATCCTCCAACACAGGTGGAGACTTAAGAGAGTGGAAGTAACAAATAATTATATAAAGTCTCATTTATAAAAATGTTAGATCTGAGTATGTTTTATGCGAGTTCAATAGAATTTTAATTCTAGGCAAATGCACCACCTTTGTTAATAAAAATCAACCAAATTATTTGGTTTGTTTATTTTTGAATTATGATTTTAGAATAAGCTCTGTAAAAGGAAATATTAGTAGAAGTAAAAACTAGATTAGAAACCTAATTGCACTTGGTAATAGGAAAAAGAATAGCCCCCAGATCAACACTTTCCTAAGGCTAACACACTGACAGATTCTCCAAAGTAAACTAAAAGAGTTTTAGTAAATCCCTTTTAGGATTATTAGAAGATCCTTCACATCTAAAGCATCAAAGAATCTACAAAATGATACACTATAATACACAAACAACTGATATAAGTCAAGACTAACAATAAATGAAGTTACAAATATCCCAAACAAAATTAGGCATGTCTAAGAGCACAATACTTTCTTAGTTGAAAGTATCATCAAGAATTGTATGGTGAGATCATTTTGTCAGATTATTTTTTGTTTAAAGGGACATAAGCTTATGGTCCAGGGACTTATCCTAATCTAACAACATGTAAGTTTGTTCCTAATCTAATCAGAACTTAAAGAAGTAGTAGGATACATATAAATATAGATATAGACTCATATATTTGTGGATATACTGTCATAAACATATGCACAAAGTTACACATAGTCACATAAACATATAGGATGCTTGTATGGAAGTTTGTTCATATGGTGAAATTTATGGCCATATATGCATAAACAGATGAATAAATACTTGTATTTACATTTATTCTCACTTATATGTCACAATTTAGAAGATAATCTAGCCTTCATAAGGAAATTGAATTGATTACTTTATGATGAACAATGCAATTTCGATATCTCGAATCCCTCATTGGGAATTAGTTAGCAATAGAGTTTGTTTAGCCTAAGGCTCTTAAGAAGATTTTCTTTTACTAAGGCCTAGTCTTAAAAGGAAAATACAATGAGGTTTCTACTATTTTAATTATGAGGCTTTCTACTAGGAGATTAAGATTAAAGAAAGGTCAATTTTCTAGAGATAGGAGTATTCAAATAAGCCCATTAGGAAGCAGAAATAGATTCAAA
>BSBK01013519.1:182500-253124 GCA_027943335.1 Chamaecyparis obtusa | reverse complement strand
AGGTGCTCTGATAGGATAGGGTCCCAGACCCACACAAGTTCCTGTTATGCATCCCACACCTTCGAGACCTAGAGCAATGACTTTGTTAGCACTCTAAAAAAATTTCATGGCTTTACCAGTTTTCCTTTGGTCTGTGCAATGTTTTTCATGCCTCTGGCTCAAGCCATAGTTCAAATTTTTAAATATCTAGCTGTTGCAAAAAAAACCCTTCATTTTAACCTGGCCCTATTCTAATTTGTTGTTACTTTTTGGGCCACTTAAGTTCCCTAAAACCCATGTGCGTAAATATTTCCTAAGTCTATCTACCTAATGCTTTAATTTTTCCCTAAGTCCTCAACGCTCAATTTTTCCTTAAGCCTAAAGTCTGGCAGGTTTAATATTCCCTAAGTCTAGCATTTTAATTCTTTCTAATGTTCTAGCTAAAAATTTTCCTGGGCCCAACTCTGACACCATCTAAATCTAACAGTCGGCCTGGTATCTCAATTAGAAGATTCATGATCGACGGCGGGGTGCATGATCTCATGGGAATTTTCTAAGCCCTTGAGATCATGCATCGTACGTCTGATCTTTCAGGAACTATAATGGTGTAAATGGGTCCATCTGCTAGGTGTGTGCAGTTGGCATTTTCTTATTGGTCTACATTTTAATGTGTTGGCAGTTGTTAGTGGGACCTAGTTTTCAGCTTCTCAGAGGGTCCTAACATCTACAGAGAATCAATGACAGGCATAAGTTCTTAAGGAATGTGTCAGATGCATGAGATCTTCAGAAAACCATTGATTTTCCCTTTTTCAAAAGTGACAAAATATGGTGGGTCCACTGCTACATGTACACAAATGGTGTCTCCTCATTGGTTGACATGGATGATAAAGTAGGGTGGGGACATTGTCAGAAAATTTGGTGATGAGGATGAAATCTATGGTTGGCATATGATCTCATGAGTTTTGTCAGAGCTATGAGATCTTATGCCCGCCATCCAATTATAGGGCTTCTATGTGGTGGGTCCTATGTCAGAGGTGATCGGGCAAGTATAATGAATGATATGTTGACATGTGGCATCTTTCTAGGTGGGCCCAGGGTTATTAAAGGGTCTAGTAGTTTAGATAAAATGTTTGGTGGTTCTGATATATTACAAAGGTTTCACTCATTCACAAAGAAAAGTAGCGGAGTTCTAAAAAGCTAGCGATTTAGCAAACACTATGTTTGCGTAATTGCTAAACTATCTAGCAGAGACATAAAGTGTTCTGTGAACTAGCAAAAACCTTTGTTGCCAATTCGCTAAATGTGACTGGGGTCTTTTTAAAAGATAAATCATAAAGCCTGGGAAATATGAAGATCTAACGGCCGTGACTTAAAGTTGATCCAAATTTAAATGTGGAGCACTGATTTGCTGTTGGCGCTATGAAACTAGTCGTTTAATTTCAAATTCAAATTTTGAGAGGGTTTCCAACGACAGAAAGGACCAAAATTAAATGCTTTTATAGCCGGATCTGGTAGAATTGGTTTTGTTGACTGGTGCAGTGTGGTCTAGGGTGTTAAGTGATCATTTGTAGGGTGTTTGTACTATGTTCTTTGTGCTTGAGGTGTCTTGCAAGTGGCCAAACAGGTTGACAAATTCAGCATGTTCATGGTTCTCAGTACCTTCTCAGTGAAATTGTCATGATTGAGGATCACTCCAGGATCTATTTTCTCCTGGTTGCCTCAATTTCTTCCCTTGTATTAAATTTTTTACTATTTCTAGTTGGTTGGTGTTAGAGCTCAAATCTACAGATTATCAAATACTCATAAACTCATATAATCCCAATAGACATAATCTAGCAAAATGCAAGCACTAAGGTATTAAGGTTCAAAAACCTTCTTCACTTCGAGTGTGGATACTCAGGTGGGTATACCTATATCAATTCACTATTTGATATGAGCTTTGAATTGAGAATTAGCTCCTTTACTATTGTATTTCCCTTCTCAGAATTGACTCAATAAGACATTGGAACTCTTAGTATGGCCCAAACAATCCTGATACACAACACTATGATAGAAATTATGAAAGCAACAATATTGAACACTGGCTTAAGGATATTCATCCTTCTTTTTAGAGTTGAACTCAAGGAAGGTTAACCTCATTCAGTGCTTCTACAAAGCATTACAATATACATCTATAAACTTGTCATAGAATAATTTAGATTAAGATTGTATGGATAAAGTAAAATAAATCAATTGTTTATATCTTTAGGTGGTAACATATGCAAATGTATCTCAAACCAGTGCCTTATTCTACTTGGGCATCAGAGTCAAACCCTATCTCCCCAAAAATCTATCAAGACAAACATACTAGAACCCAAATGACATGCCTGACATCCCATTCTTTTAATTCCTATCACTATCATAAAATTCATATATGGACGATTAATTCACAAAGACCTCCCTTAAGATTTTACTCTTCCCTTGAAAGAAACTTAAGTTTAACCCCTATATTCACCTTGTGAACAATGCATTGAAAAAGCCTTACAATTTGAATGCATAAGAAAACTAAAGTATCCATACACAAAGACAACAAATAGTAGTAATAGAGTTCCGGTATGCTTTGTATTAATATCAAAATGTGTTAATACAGTATTCTCTTGACTTCAAAGAAAATAAGGTTCTATATTTTAGAACTTCTTTACAAAATGTATCCACCACCATTTATGAGCCAAAAAAATTTCTATATATAATCTCAACCATCTTGGAATCCTTGAAAGGATGAAACAAGCTTGGGATGGCTAGAAAAGATCTTACACTAGAGACAAGATTACAAACTAACAAAATTTGATTGCAACAATAGATTACAAATATCTATTTCTCAACAATTTTTCATGTGGCACCTTTGTCTAAGGATATTTCAGAACAGTTGCTAAATTTGTTGCATGAATGATGACCACCATCTAGCTAACTTACATCATCCTCAATTTGAAACATGCTCTCCCTCAATTGATGGATCGGGTGCCATCTGCAGCTCTATTCTTCTTCTTCCTCTATAAGCTGGACAACTGACTTCTTCTTCTTCTTCTTCTTTATTGTTAACTTCTCCCAAGCTGCTACATCATCATCAGATGGCTAGTTGTAAGCCTACAATTCCTATAGTAATCTGATTTGCTTAGCCCACATGGAGTCAGTTACATTTTTGGCCTCTACCACAAAATGTATGCAATCATTCTCAATTTTAAAAAGACTGTCAATTATGTTGTTACATCTCTCAAAATCCAAAGTATAGTTTCCACTAAGGAAAACATCTAGTGAAATCACCAACTGATCCATTGACAGTTTCGATTCTTCCAAATTAATCACATTTCCATTATCATCACATATTGGAGGTAAATACTTGTAATTCTTATCAAACATAGACAACTTAGCCTTCACCTGGTTAGACTTACCTTTAAAAAACTTTGAAATAGCACTAACTAAGCCAATCTTCTCAAAGACTTTAGTCACTACCCTAGGGATCTCAGGCTTATGCTCTTGTAGGCTATCAAGTTTATCAAACAATAAGCTCCTCCCAAACCAAATGCTATGAAGTGGCTCTAGAGTAGCCAATGATTCATTCAACTTTCCATTGGCCTGCTGCAATTGACTAACTGATTGGTAAACTGTTTCCATCCTTTCTATTATTTTATCCCACCTGTATTGCAAAATCTTTGACATAGTGTCCAAAGATGCCTCTATCGTTATCTTTTCCAAGTCCTGAGTAGGTCTCTCGAGCACTTCTACATATGTCTGAATAGGGACCTCAATCTACAAATGGGGGGAAATAAGATCCTCTAATTGTTTGATCTTCATCATTTTCATCCTTCAAAGGTAGTTATTTCCCCCCCTTTGCAGATTAAGGTCCCTATTTAGATAGATGTGGAAGTACCTAAGAGACCTAATGAGGACTTGGAAAAGATATGTAAGGAAACTCAGGTTTGGAAACAACTTCCTACGCTAATCTCTATAGGAGAGTATTGTGCAAATTCTTATAAATCCTTACAATTTCAGATTCGTTAACTACTTTAACAAAGATATTACAACTACATACCATGCATATAGAAAAATAGAGAATAACACAATGATATACCCTGGGGAAACCTTTCGGTAAAAACCCCAGTACTCCAAAACCTGCACAATGTATTGATCAAAACTATTACAGCTTACAATACACTTGCAATGCAAGTTCTTTCAGAAGATTTTGAAAACCTTGAAGAAAAATCATGGTAGCATAAAATGTTCCAACAATACACTCACATCACATCTCTTCGCAACCCTAAAAAAGCTTATATCATGCGCTTCACTTTTTAGGGCTACTCCCAAAGATAATCGTATTAGGGTTTTACAGTACTCAAATTTATCAGTTGCCACATGTCTTCACCTATCATTGAATCTTCCTGACATAGCTCTTACGTGTCATAGGAATCTGTCATAACCATTTTAGCCATGATCTCCTTACACACAATTCAAGATGCCAACACATCAACATTATTTGTATGAAATACATTTTACAAAACAAATAATAAGAATAGGAATTATCCAAGGTTGAGACACCTTATTCCTAACAATATAAGGGGGGGAAATAACTTCTACCAACTCATCCTCTAATTTTTTGATCTTCATCATTTTCAAGTCTCTATCTTTGGCCACTGGGTTTGTGCTTTCAAGCAATTTTAAATACCTCTCAGACAATTGAACTATCTTTTCTTCATTCAGATTAGCCCAATGAGTTACTACCTTGGAAACTTCAAGGTCAGTTGTGTTGGTGTTCAAAATGGATGCTTATGCTCTTAGGCTGCCAATATACCCTCGGGTTGATTTTAGGATTGGTTAGTTCCAAAATGTATAAGGATCTTAGGGTAATTGGACCAACTATAGGGACAAGACTGCCCTCTTCACTTTTGGCTCTGCAAAACCAAGGAAGGTGCACCTAACCTAGTGAAAAATATACTTCACACACCAAAGACTCGGTCTAAACAACAGATTGAATAGTAAGAAAGTGCTAAATACTTACCTCACATTCATTGACTCTCCATTACTATAGGGTGTTACTACTATCAACGAAATACAACTAAAACTTGAAAAGGTGTTGATATATGAAGATGGAAAGAAGTAAACAATAGCCAATCAATCATTGAACTCAACTGAATATATTAATCCCTGATCAGTGCCATTATCCATTAGGCAAATCTCAAATACAAACATTGAACATGAACCAACTACTGTCTAAGACTCATAGCCATAAATACAAACATTCCAGGCCATCCACTACTTATAACATCCTTCTGTAGACAAATCAAAGTGAATCTATGTCCTATCCAAAGTATATTTCACTTAATCCTAGATCAAGAACTAAAGACTAGAACATATACAAAGGTAATCCTATGCAATAGATCAAAAAATCTAGAATTCACAAGATTGACACCAAGGAGAGACTTGAAAGCTTGAAATAATTGTATTAAGTATAATGAATCATGTACATGTTCAAAGTAGAGAAGAGAGAAAACCACTTCAATAACCTGTAAAAGACTGCAAGGAAATTCTATTCAATCTAATACAATATGATACCGCCTGCTACAACTCCCTGGAACTAATCAAGATCAGAACCCTTTCAAAATAAAACATCTTACTTCTTATACCCGTAGTCACCTTGGAATCCTCAAAAAGGATGCATCAAGCTTCGGGTGACTAGGGTTAGGGTTTCAACAACTCAACCAACCAAAAACTACTTTAGAATTTATTACAGGGGAAGAAACATAAGCAACCTAGAGAAAATGAATCTCAGACGGATCTGCAATCATCAAAATCCATGAGAATAGTACAAAACAACAAGGAAATGCCATGAAAACCAGTCAAATTGGCCACCTACAAACATATCTTGAGTGCAAAACCATACTTTTCCTGGTACAAAAACATCATGCCACCTACCACAGGGACCCTCGGACCAGTCTGCAACAACCAGTGCCACCAAATCAATCAAAATCGGCCATTAAAACCATAAATTTTGGTACCTTTTATCGCCTGAAACCCTTAGCAAATTTGAATTTGAACTTCAATGGTCATTTTATGGCTTTAACAACAAATTGGCGGTGAACATTTAAAATTAGATCAACCTTAAGTTACAACTGTCAGATATCTCCCTTTCGTGGTCTTTTATGATCTTAACTCAACTGCCACCCTGGGTTTACCCTCTAGTGACCCTGCGACAATGCATTTCCAATTTGTGAAAAGAAAACTTAACCCACCTTCTAACTCTATGTCTTGGCAACCATAGGAAAACATTAACCTCAGTCCCACATTTAGCAAACTAGTGACAAAAGGTTACCACCAGTTCACGAAACACTTTATCTATCTGCCAGAAAGTTTAGCGATTCTGTGAATGCTTGTTCACTGAACCACTAAAACACTTAGAGAACCACCTCTATTTCAAATGAATGACTGAAGCCTTCATAAATTTGTCAGAATACAAAAACATTTATCAAAACCACTAAGCCTCCACCTAGAAGATCAATGGTCATCTGAAGTTCCCATACCCATCTAAGATTCTATCAAATTACACGCCCACCGTTAGATCGATAATCTCCTCCCATCTCTGACACAAAACAAAATCAATGGCCATTGCAAGATCTTAAGCCTCTGACACACTCGATGAGATCATACACCATTCGTTAATTCACTGATAGGATCAAGACCCTTTGACAAGCCTAGGAGCCAGGTCCCACTGACAGCTGCCATCATGTTAATACATGGACCAATGAGATACTGCCAAGTCAACACACCTGGCAGTGGACCCGCTCAAAAAGAAAGGCTACGTCATGAAAATGAATCAACGGCGGGCACAACTTCACATACCTCTGACCAAACCCTTGCGCTTTAGCATCAACCGTTAGATGGAGATGGTGTCAGAGAGGGGCCTAGGAAAGTATTAAGCCAAAACATAGGAAAAATTAAACGTTGAGACTTAGGATTTAAGGAAAATATCAGGTGCAGGGGACTATAGGAAAAATATTAAATTCGATGGGGCTAGAAACTTAGGAAAAGTTAACACTCAGGCTGACCAAAATATAAAGCATGTGCATTTAAAAGTTTTTAAGTGACCCGAAAAGGTAACACAAAATTAGAAAAGGGCTAGGACTTTTCAATGGGTTTTTGTATGCAATGGCTATATTTTCAAAAATTTGAACCAGTGCAAAAGGCAGAGACCTAAAAATAACTGCAGAGCCCTGGGGAAAAGGGCTAGAGCCATGAAATTTTTTACATGTGCTAACAGTGGCTCATGCTCAAGGATGTGTATCTCCTCCAGATACAACAAGCAAGGTAGAATCTCTTGGAAGAGCAGACCAGCTCAAAACTTTGACAGAGAAAAAGTAAAAACAAATGACTGCACAAGGGAAAACCTAAACTACTACTCATGGAAAAGATACTTCAGGAGAAGTAAAACTTTAAGAATTGTCCATGAACAAGAAATTCCAAAGTACCACCAGTTAAATCTTTTAGAACATAAGAATCTGTCCCCCATTTGCTTTCAATAAGATAAGGGCCCAACCAAATTGGATCAAACTTTCCATGCTTCCCCTTATCTTCCAACCTTGCATTCCACATCAAGATGAGGTCATCAATTTCAAAATTTCTTTGGGTGACCCTCCTATCAAACAAATTCTTACATTGTCTTTGCAATGCCTCATTTCTTTCATGTGCATCCCTCCTTACCTCTTCCAGTTGGATCAGTTCATCCATTCTTACTCTCATTTCATCATTCAAGTCTTCATCATATGCTTGGATAAATTTGTACATCTGCAATAGATTATTTTGAGGCAATCTAGCACCTATTCCATATACCAAATCAAATGGAGCACAACCTATGGCACTCTTTACAATTACCCTGTTAGCCCACAGTGCCCACCATAAGTTTGAGTCCCAGGCTTTCTTATTTTTGTCCAACACTCTCTTGAGAATCTTAATCAGACTTTTATTACTGGACTCAACTTGGCCATTTCCTTGTGGATGAGATGGAGAAGAAAATGAAATGTGTATCCCATACTGCTGACAAAAATTACTAAATTCCTGTGATCTAAAACACATTGCATTATCAGCCATAATTACCTCTGGGAAACCAAACCTGGTAAGGATGTTTTGGATCATAAAATCTGTCACCACTCTGCTAGTAGCCTTTCTAGTGGGGATAGCGTCAACCCACTTAATAAAATAGCCTGTTGCCACTAGTATGTAAGAATGTCCACCACTAGACTTATTTGGAATTTCCCCAATGAAGTCAATACCCCACTTCTGGAATGGAGCCTGAACTGCAATAGGTCTGAGTGGTAAGTTCCCATTAAACTTCAACTTTCCAGCAAATCTCTGACATGCATCATGTTTTCTTACAAACTGATGGGTATCCTTAAAAATTGTAGGCCACCAAAATCTAGACCTAAGGATCTTGTGGACTGTGGTCTTTTCCATATAATGTCCTCCACACACACCTTGGTGCATTTCCTTTAATAGAGCCTCAGACCTCTGATGGTCTATGCATTTTAGCAATACTCCTTCATTGCTTCTCCACCACAACTTACCATGTAGAATGGCATACCTTGCAGATTGCAACTTGACAGTTCTCCTTCTATTTTCATCCATCTCAGGGGGAAGGACCAATTTTTGCAAGTAACCAATAACATCTTTGTACCAATCATAATAATCCATATCACAAATGTATGGCCTTTATTCTTCTTCTAACACATTCACATGATTTTCAACTAAATTGCTTTGTGCCATTAACTTTGCAAGACCTAAGCCTCTACCAATTTTGTAATCTAGATATCAATATTGAATTCTTGGATCCTATTGATCCATCTACATATTTTTCTTGAGACTTCTTGTTGCACCAATATATCCTTAACTGCAGCACTAGGAACATAAGCAACCACCTTAGCTCCTACAAGATAACATCTAAAAGCCTTGACTACTTTGACTAAGGCATAAGCCTATTTCTCAGCAATATCATATTTCAATTTTGCTACTTGTAAGGATTTACTAAAAAATGATATGGGTTGTTCATATCCATCTGAATTCTTTTGTAATAAAACTACTGCAACTGAATGATAAGAAGCAAAAGAAAATATCTGCATGGGCTTACCATAATTAGGTGTCCTTAAAACTGGAGCATCCTTGATGGCCCTTTTGATACTTCTAAAAGATTCATCTGCTTCTTCATTCCACTCAATCTTTGCCTCCTTTTTCAACATCCTAGAGATAGGGATACTGATTTCTGCAAAATTTGTAACAAATATCCTTAGGAAATTTACCTGCCCAAAGAAAGATTGTATTCCTTTAACATTTATAGGTGGTGAAAGTTTATCTATAGCCATAACCCTTTCAGGGTCAATTCTCACTCCATCCTTGGACACAATATGTCCTAAGAGATTTCCTTCCACAACACCAAAAGAACACTTCTTTGGATTCAAAGAGATCCCATACTCCAAGGCCCTAATAAAAATTTTCTCAAGATGTTCACAATGTTGACTTTCCTTATCTGAATATGCTGTGAGATCATCCTGATACACCACTAGAAATTTTTTTATAAAGTCTGCAAAGGCTACATCCATAGCTCTCTAAAAAGTAGCTCCTGCATTTGTCAAACCAAAAGGCATTCTAACATAAACATATGTTCCCCAAGGGGTAGTGAATGCAGTCTTAAATTGTTTTGATTCCTTGACCATGACCTGATTATATCTAGAGAAACCATCCATCATGGACATTAACTTTGATCCAGTAACCTTCTACAACATATTCTCCATATTAGGCAAACCATAATTGTCCTTCAAAGAATTAAAATTCAAATTCCTAAAATCAACACATAACCTAATGTCACCATTCTTCTTCCTGATCGGAACCAAATTTGACACCCAAGTAGAATATCTGACAGGCTTAATAATGCCAGCATCCATCATCTTTTTAAGTTCATCTTGCATTTTTGGTGCCGAAGTAGGGTTCACAGGCATTAATTTCTACCTAAAAGGTTTAGTGCCTTCCTTCAATGGTATTTCATGGTGGAATAAATCTTCTCTATAGGCTTTCAAATCATCATAAGACCATGCAAAGACATGTCTAAATATTTTGAGAAGATCAATCAGATTATTCCTAGTTCTTTGGGATAAACATTTACCTATGTAAACATTTTTGGGTATTTGACTTGTTCCTAAATTTATTTCCTCCAAAACATTTATCTTATCAACAAATTTAGGAAAACAAGTCCTTTCTTTATCATCAAATGCCCTCTCAAGAGAAACTAGTCCCCTTGGGATCCTATTTGATTTTAATTGCAAAACTTCCTTCCCAAGAACATTCTCTTTTCCATTTCCGATGTCAACAAAAGTGCTGAAATCCATCTCCTGACCATCAAAATGAGATTCACATTGCAAAAACCTTAGGATATCCTGATCATTAGAAAATACCTGCCAATTCTCAACATTGTCTGGGATAGAAGGCCGAGACTTGCACTCAATCCTAGATATCCCTGTAAAGGTAATATCCTCTAGCCTTAATGCTATGTTTTCTAGTAAGTCAGCCATCCTATTTTGGCTTCTATCCACCCAATCAATACCAAAGGCACTGAAACCTTCAATTTCATCCCAAACAACATTTCTATATTGTTTCAGCCTTTGAGTCTTTGATGCATACTTTGATCTAATCTGAGAAACTATTAACTCAAAGTCACCAATCACCCTAAGAAGTTTGATCCCATGTTTTGATGCTTGCTCAAACCAATCAGTAGGGCCTCATATTCAGCAACATTATTTGTGCAAGGGACAAGAGAGTGAAATAAAACTTAAAAGTCTTACCACTTGGGGATATCAGTAGCACTCTTGCTCCAGCACCTTCCTTTGAACTTGCTCCATCAAAATATAGGGTCCATAATACATTACCTTCTACCATGTTACTCTTATCATCAGCTAGAAAGACAGGCTTGACCTTCTCTCACATCTCTCTCTCCTGAACTTGGAAAGAACCAATGTCAATGTCCACAAAACAATTCATATTGTCCTCTTCATCCTCCTCAATCATATGTGGAGTTCTAGCTTCCCTTGAAACTTTCACACTTTCACCTTCAATGCTAAAAGTGGCAAAGGACAAGTCACATTGAATACTTCCTCCCATGGAGGCACTCCACTTTCTAGATAACAACATTCCATATTGAGGGGGAATGTCGACTACAAGAACACTCATAGTTAATTATTTGTTAGGAAATGCTGCTAATTTATAAGGCAAAGCCTTAATGGTACCAATAACTAGCACCTCTCTTGAGTCCATAGCTTGGCATCTTCCATGAGGTGTATCAACCTTTAGTATGAGTGACTTCATGATCTCTGCAGGCATGACAGTGTTTGATGCTCCAAAATCAATCATGCAATTCTTCAATAATTTTCCATTTATCATAAGGGACAAGAAAAAAGGATCAACTGTCCCTGATGCAGTATTTACAATGTTTGCATCCAAATACCTCTGAGGAATCTCAGAGACAATTTCTTCATTTTTACTATTAGGTGTGTCATCTAAAGTAGCCTCATGCTTGTCACCTCTGTTCATTTCTTCGACCTTTATGGAAGAGGCACCATTTCTAACAATGGAACCTAGATAGTTATTTGTGAAAGAAATTTAGTCATATCAATGGGAACATAAGAATGGTTGCCCATATCTTCATTAATCTCAGAGATACCCTTATCATCTTTTTGGACAATCAAGTCAGAGTTACTCTTTTGTACAAATTCATCTTCCTTTTGAGGTATGGGGAAAGCTACATCTGATGTCCTTACTTTACCCTTGGGTATTGCAGTAGGCCCACTCTTCTTTTTTATTTTAACTCGACTGACAACACCAGCACCCTTTTCCTTTTCCTCATGTTGTTGTGCGTTCCTTTCAAAATTCTTGATAAACATGCTACCTGGTTTACCACTTGTGCCTCCAACTATCCTGCTTCTCAAATTGTAATTACTCCTAGCTTGAGTGACCATGTCTGTAGTGATTTGTGCAATTTCCTCATCAGAGGGTCTCCTTAAGGAAACATGTTCCTCACACTTCACTGCACCACATCCAACATCATCAAATTCTTCCTCCTCATCATCAGTAGAGTCAACCTCATCCCATGCATGTGAAGAATTCATTCCACAACCACTCCTATCATATTGCTCATCTTGTTGTTGGTTATGAGGTAAATTCAAAGCAATAATGCAATGCTTTGGACTATGAGGAGACTGAAAAATAGTACACCATGGGATATCATCATTCAAGTTAACTAAATTTCTTTTCAAAGGATCAGGAATCCTATCATCAGGCCTATCCCTTTTAACTGAAAAAATGGGCTTTCCATCCTTCCACTGAGTATTGTATGGGTAATTCTACATTCTTGGTTTCCTGCTAAAATTACTTGAAGCTTGTCTGTCATTTGTTGCAACCTTATTGTTTCTTTTTTCATCAGGCTTTAGATTCTCTAAAGCACTTAGAATCTACTTTAGATTATCCTCCTCCTTAGGCTTAAAATTAGCAGACCTTCCCATTTCTTTCTTGTTTTTCACTTGAGGCCTATAATCATCTCTTCTCCCTAATTTTCCTAATATTCTTCTATTACTTTCTATGTTGATAGCCAACTTGTAAGCCTCCCCAAGATTTCTATGGTTTTTATCCCTTAAGAGGTAACCCATCTTTGCATCAAAATCATTTAAGTATGTCATAAGACACACCCTATCATCTAATCTAATAACTTGGAGTAGCCTATGCATAGCCTTTTGGAACCTTATATTAAATTCAAGGACCTCTTCATTCTGATTTTTTTTTATGTTATTGAATTCATTCAAAATAAAACCCTCATTTGTTTTATCTCCATAATGCTCTTTGAAACAATTCTTAAATTCATTCCAAGATCCTATACTAGCATGGGGCAATCCTCTAAACCAATCCCTAGCATCCTCGGTTAGAGATTGTACAAATAAATTCATTACAACATCATCAAGCTCAACATTATAATCATCTATTACATCCATAAAAATTTTTAGTTCACATGTAATGACATTGTTTCTAGTAAACTTAGGGAGTTTCTTTCTAATTTCATCAGGAATAACATTAGGATAACCAGAAATACCAAAAAAAATAAGTTGTTTGTACCTTTCATGAATAGGAACTCCATGTGGCAGATCCATTCCTTGAGATGTAGATGTCCTTGTGTTTGAACCATCAAGAATTTTAGCAGCACCTGGAATACCATTTCTTTGAGCTATAAGGTTACCATGATTTCCACCTTGCCCTAAGAAAGAAGTAGCAACATTTGAAGGTCCTGAGGTATGCTTGAGAAAATCAATCTTCTACCTCATTTCTACAGCAGTAGCCTCCAACTTTGCCTTCTCTAGTTCTTTAGCCCACATTTCTTTCTCTTTTCTATCCCTCTCAAGGTCTACATCTAATCTCAACCCTTGATCTAATGGGTTTTCCACATGAATCTGTTCACTAATCTGCACTCCAGCAATTTTTTGTTTGCCCTTATCTCTAGGCCTAGTTATCTCATGTGTTTTATACAAAATAGGCTATTCCTCTACTCTTTCAGGCTCTGGGACAAAATTAATTGCCTCCAAATCTAACAACTACCTCTTTAGCTGATCATCCCTTATCATTGATTGTCTTACTCTATCCTCTTTGTCATTTTCTCTTTTTTTCCTAATAGAAACTTGTTCTTGGACTCTTCTTTCCAATTCATAGACCTCCTCAAAGATCTCTTCTGATTCAGGGAGAGTAGTCTCAGACTCATCATCTCCCACTTGAAATTCATCCTCATACTGGTTCAATCACAAATCAACAGCCTCTTCATATTTTGAAATATTTTCTTCTTGACTAGGCTTGGTTTGAGTTTCTTGTGTTGTATCATTTTTATTTCTCCAAGTATGAGAAAGATTTCTTTTCTTCTTTCCTCCCCTTGTCTGACTAGGCCTGGAAGTGCTTGGAATACCTTCTTCCATTATGTTTTCAAGATGTTCATTCCTCCAGGACCTAGTACCTCTATAACTCATTTGATAAAAATCTACTGACTAGCACTACTGCAGAGATGTTTGAGTCACCACCCAAGTATATTGGGAATCTTACAATACCACTTAACAAATATCCAAATGAGACTATAAGACAAGGGACAAGAATAACCCTATTTTTCAATGATGACCTACTGGTTACTATAAACTTGTGTAACACTTCGCCAGTAGAGTCACCATCTTGTTGGTGTTCAAAATGGACGCTTATGCTCTCAGGCTGCCAATATACCCTCAGGTTGATTTTAGGATTGGTTAGATCCAAAATGTATAAGGATCTTAGGGTAACTGGACCAACAATAGGGACAAGACTAACCTCTTCACTTCTGGCTCTACAAAACCAAGGTGGGTCCACCTAACCTAGTGAAAACTATATTTCACACACCAAAGACTGGGTCCAAACAACATATTGAATAGTAAGAAAGTGCTAAATACTAACCTCACATTCATTGACTCTCCATTACTCTAGGGTGTTACTACTATCAACCAAATACAATTAAAACTTGAAAAGGTGTTGATATATGAAGATGGAAAGAAGTAAACAACACCCAATCAAGCATTGAACTCAACTGAATATACTAATCCCTGATCAGTGCCATTATCCATTGGGCAAATCTCAAATAAAGACATTGAACATGAACCAACTACTATCTAAGACTCATAGCCATAAATACAAACATTCTATCCCATCCACTACTTATAACATCCTTTTGCAGACAAATCAAAGTGAATCTATGTCCTATCCAAAGTATATTTCACTTGATCCTAGATCAAGAACTGGAGACTAGAACATATACAAAGGTAATCCTATGCAATAGATCAGAAAATCTAGAATTCACAAGATTGACACCAAGGAGAGACTTGAAAGCTTGAAATAATTGTATTAAGTATAATGAATCATGTACATGTTCAAAGCAGAGAAGAGAGAAAACCAATTCAATAACCTGCAAAAGACTACAAGGAAATTCTATTCAATCTAATACAATATGATACCACCTGCTACAACTCCATGGAACTAATCAAGATCAGAACCCTTTCAAAATAAAACATCTTACTTCTTATACCCCTAGTCACCTTGGAATCCTCAAAAAGGATGCATCAATCTTCGGGTGACTAGGGTTAGGGTTTCAACAACTCAACCAACCAAAAACTACATTAGAATTTATTGCAGGGGAAGAAACACAAGCAACCCAGAGAAAATGAATCTCAGATGGATCTGCAATCATCAAAATCCATGAGAACAGTACAAAACAATAAGGAAATGCCATGAAAACTAGTCAAATCGGCCACCTACAAACATATCTTGAGCATAAAACCATACTTCTCCTGGTCAAAAAACATCATGCCACCTACCACAGGGACCCTTGAACCAGTCTGCAACAACTAGCGCCACCAAATCAATCGAAACCGGCCATTAAAACCATAAATTTTGGTACCTTCTATCGCCTAAAACCCTCGGCAAATTTGAATTTGAACTTCAGCGGTCATTTTATGGATTTAAGAGAAAATCAGTGGTCAACATTTAAAATCAAATCAACCTTAAGTCACAACTATCAGATCTCTCCCTTTCACGGTCTTTTATGATCTTAACTCAACTGCCACCCTGGGTTTACCCTCTAGCAACCCTGCGACAATGCATTTGCAATTTGTGAAAAGAAAACTTAACCCACCTTCTAACTCTGTGACCTAGTGACCACAGGAAAACATTAACCTTGGTCCCACAGTTAGCGATAAAAGGTTACCGCCAGTTCATGAGACACTTTATCTATCTACCACAAAGTTTAGTGATTCTGTGAATGCTTGTTCACTAAATTGCTAAAACACTTAGAGAACCACCTCTATTTTACATGAATGAGCAAAGCCTTCATAAATTTTTTAGACCGCCAAAACATTTATCAAAACCACTAAGCCTCTACCTGGAAGATCAATGGCCATCTGAAGTTTGCATACCCATTTGAGATTCTATCAGATTACATGTGCATCGTTAGATCGAGAATCTCCTCCCATCTCTAACAATCCTCTGACACAAAACAAAATCAATGGCCATCGCAAGATCTTAAGCCTCTAACACACTCAATGAGATCATACACCATTCATTGATTCACTGATAGGATCAGGACCCTTTGACAAGCTTGGGAACTAGGTCCCACTGATAACTACCATCGTGTTAATACATGGACCAATGAGATACTACTAAGTCAACACACCTGGTAGTGGACTCACTAAAAAAGAAAGGCTATGTCACAAAAATGAATCAACTACGGGCGTAGCTTCGCATACCTCTGACTAAACCCTTGCACTTTAGCTATAGCCATTAGATGGCGATGGTGTCAGAGAGGGGCCTAGGAAAGTATTAAGCTGAAACACAAGAAAAATTAAATGCTGAGACTTAGGCTTTAAGGAATATATCAGGTGCAAGGGACTATAGGAAAAATATTAAATTCACTGGGGGTAGAAACTTAGTAAAAGTTAACACTGGGGCCGACCAAAATATAAAGCACGTGCATTTAAAAGTTTTTAAGTGACCCGAAAAGGTAACAAAAAATTAGAAAAGGGCCAGGACTTTTCAAAGGGTTGTTGTATGCAACGGCTATATTTTCAAAAATTTGAACTAGGGTAAAAGGCAAAGACCTAAAAATAACTGTAGAGCCTAGGGGAAAAGGGCTAGAGCCATGAAATTTTTTCCACATTCTAACAAGTTGTATTTTGCATAGTCCATATGATCTTATTCCCTTCCATCTTATCCTCTATACTTAATAGAGATGGCTTTTGGGTCCTATGGGCCATAGACCACATTGCAACAACTTGAGATTTAGGGTCATAGCCACTTCCTCTTATCATATCACCAATGTGAACCTCATATGATAGGCTACCCTATGGTTGCTTCCTTATTTGATCTATGATGAATGCAGAAGTCAAATCCCATCCTGGAGTCAATAGCATTCCACTTGACTTAACCATTTGTCTAGCTTCATTTGCAGTTATAGGATCCAGGCTATGATCATAGGAAGCTAAAGCTCTCAATGTTTCTTCACTTGGCTCCACACCTTCAGGCAGAGCTTTCTTCACCTCTTGTTACTTGTTCCAAATAATAAAACTCTTGAATTCATTAGTTTTAATAAATTGGTCATGACTCAAAAATTCCTCTTGATAAACCTCTCTGATATCCTTTTCTAACCATAGCGACTGTTCCTTATCTATTTCATCAGTGGCCACCTTCTTGCCTGCTCTTATTGTTTTTCTCAATTGGTGATGGTAATCCCTATCACCTAGCACTAGAGAAGATGCTTTGTCAATTGTTTTTTTTTGTTTTCCTTTCCTTGAAGGCTCTCCTTCCTCAAGCCTCTATTTCTTCAAGGGTGGCTCTAGAGGATTCTCTATTTCTGGTTGATCTTGAGTAAGATCAACAACTAGTGGCTCCCCAACTTGTGGAGGGCTATTCCCTTCTGGGGACTCATCAGAAGACTCCTCTTGATTAGAAGATGAATAATCCTTCCTTTTCTTTGGCTGCTTTTGGTCAATCAATTTCTCCAACTGATTTGATAGAGTGTCATGCATCTCTATCATCTTGTCAATTCTTTTCAAGTAAGGAAGGTCGGGGAAAAATCCATCAAAAGGAATTTGAGCTGCCTTTAGCTGTTGTGATAGATCTATCAAATCAAAGTACCTATTCCATCTCCTTTTAACCTCATCATTCTCTATAATGTTTCTGATTACATCTTGCCCATCTAAACCTTCATGTTCCTTAATCACACCAATGTTTGGAATATAGACCATCTGGTAGTTTTGATAAAGTCCTCAGGATCTACATGTCTATAAGCACTAGCAACCATCTTGAATTGATTTAACCATGTAGTGATTTGAGGAAATGCCCTCTTTCCTACCAGGAAATCATCTATCTTGAATTGCCTAGGTGTGAATGTACCCTTCCTATGAGGGGCTAGAAGTTCTCTATCTATGCACATCAACTGCCAAACAAATTCCAAACAGGCAACTCTTGGAGGCACAAATTTTAGTAATAGATGTGGGGATTGGGGGTAGTCGTAGACTCTCAAAATTGGAGAATTTTCCCCCAAATAAAAATCACCCCAATTATGGTCTCCCCCCCACTTATCCACAAACTACAATGGTCTTAGGAGCCTAAGGACCCTTGGGGATATCCTTGTGACATTGATGCCAAACATCCTTATAATTGGAAAGACAATGAAATTCTAAAAAACACAAAAATCCCCTTCATCGGAAGTAGAATTCCATAACCTCACCCATAATTGTACTGGATTATACTAGCCTTCAAAGCTAAACATTGGTTTCAGCATGTTCCAATCAAAGCTATTAATGTTGAAGAACAAAATTAAGTGCATTAACAATAAATAATGCATGAACTTAATTGGACTCTTAATTTCTTTGACATAAATCAAACCCTCATGCATTCTATCAATTATATACGGAATGTAATCATAGTCAGTATTTACCAAGGAATTCTGGATGTCTAAGATTATCATCAACAAATCAGCTAGCAAGAACTCTGCATCCCCATCAATTCCCAAAACCCTACACAACCCATAACAAGTTTGCCTCATATAATGCTGGAGGGATTTAAATTGGTAAGGAGCATTCATGTGAGTAGGGAGGGGAGCTATATATTTATCATGTTTTGGGATGTGCTTCATCATTTGGTCCTTTATTGTCCCTATGTTATTCTTGTACCTCTCTCTTTCTTTGCTTAGGTCAATTTCGGTGGAGAAAGATGTATAGAAATTAAAGGATTTCATGAATGAACCCCTATCAAGAGTAACCAATGGTGACCGGTCGTCTTTCCTAATTGTTTTGGAAATAGGGTCATAATGCCTAGCTAGTGCAACAATTAAATCCACATCTAAGAAAACATCAGGAACAACTAATTTCCCCAGACCCAAAACCCAACCATTACATACAGGAACATGCCTATCTTGATTTCCATAAAAGAAGTTGAAAATAGTATAACCTATGCTATTTGGTATTATTGGATCTTTGCAAAGCCTAGAACATCTTCAAAAACATCATCGGGAGCTCTTTTGTTCTGACTAGATCCCGATAGCAATTTCATCAATTCATCTAAATAATTCAGTTTGCTCTTATCTTCACCACTTTTAGACTTGGCTATACTACTAGAAGATGTTGCACTCCTCTCAGGTTGACTCATCTTTGCTATAGGATTACCTTCAATCTCTACAAACTGGATTTACTTGGCGCTCAAAAATTGCTTCAGAAAGACACAATTCTCTTTGACTAATTTTGGACATAGGAAACAATGAGCTTAGCTTATTTATCGATGTAGATCAAGTGTGTATAGCTACCACAATCATTGAAAATAAATCCTTAATTTCTCCTGCATTCAATTCCACATATCATCAATTTTCAAATCATAGCGAACCGATGCAAAGACGCTGACAGATTTTAAAAACTCAAAAAGTAGACAAAAAGGCAATGATTACTAATCTATACTTTAACATCCTATTTGCATCATGAAATCCATCTTTAAAACTAATTGGATGGCTTATTGGTTTACTCTCTAGCTTGAAAATGTACTTTATCCACACAAGAAATAGTCTTTTTCTTTTCTTTTATTACCTTTTCCAACTGAGCCCATTCAGCGAATCAGTGACTACAAGCTTCTCATGATCACTTAATATAATGTTAACCCTAGCTCATATTCAAAGAAATGGCGACCAAAGCCTTCATGGGTTCTCGCAATGCAATTCTTAACTCTTCATCCACTTAGCAAATCAGCAAACAAAGTGATCACCTTCAAGCACTTGACTACATTTATCATTTGGAGAACTAGCGAATAAGGCCATCTCCCATTCTCTTAATGTGCTAGCTAACTGTCAACTTTCTTGGAGATTAGCAAACAAAGGGTTCGCACATTCGCTTAATGAAACACTTAACCACTTGATTATTTAGAGAACTAGTGAAGCCTTTACTCTCTGAATCACTAAATCTTTCCTTAACCATCATCTTCATTCTGAGATTTTGAATTAATCGTTGATCTTGACAATGATCCATGGCTATCACCAATTCACTGAAACATATGATCTTTAGTCATTTGATTATGAGACTCAGTGAACAAAGGGTTCACTAAATCTCAAAATAATTCAAACATTGAGTATTTCATTATGTGATTAAGTGACCAAAGACTTAATGCTTTGCTAATCCTTTGATTCCCCCATTCACCAAATACTTCTAGCCTTTACCTTTCTTTTAAGAGAACTTACGACCATATGATTCATTGAATCACCAAATCATTTAGCATTTCACTAACTTATTCTGAGAATAAGCAAACACAAAAAACCTTACCTCTACCAAACTCATTACATCAAATTGTCAGAACCGCCAGACTTAGAGGATAATAATACAAGTACTTAGTTGCTAATTCACCAATTCAAACATGTAGGACCCAAAAGATACTTGAGATTAAAACATAATCATTGATCTTGACAATGATCCATGGTATTCCCCAAGTCGCTAGTTAATACAACCCTTAACCACTCGATTCAGAGAATGAGAGATAACCGTTGTCGCTAGGTCACTGAGTGTTAACACAAAATTGCCAAGAAATAAGCAAATAAGAGATAATGCATTTTCCAAGTCATGCAAAGTTTTCTAATAACTGCCAGATACTTGGAGACTCCACGACTGAGGATAACACTTAACAAGCTTCCAACCTATTCATTGATTCACCGAAAACTATATGAACCATGCAATGACACTTTCTAATTTAGTGAACACTTGAGACCAATAAGCACATTCACAGCTAACGACTTAAGTGGCCAAAAAGGTAACAATGAATTAAAAGAATTTAGGGCTAACTTGAGGATTTTGACATGAATTCAAAATTCTTTAAGGACAAAACCTAGGGTAAGAGTTTTTCGAGCTTGGTCATGACAATTTTTATGAATTTTACAAACCCTAGACCAGGCAAAGAACTTACAAGGAGACTAAAACAAAAATTGGACAAAAACCTTAGAAAATTAAGAATATGCCCAATAGGGTGGTTGAAACCCTAATCCTAGTCACCCGAAGCTTGATGCATCCTCTTTGAGGATTCCAAGGTGACTAGGGGTATAAGTAGTTAGTTTTTTGATAGAGTAAGGGTTCGGTCCTGAGGTTCTATTCTAAATTTTGGTCAGTTCTAGTGGTTGTGATTGTATGAACATTTGAGGAAAGAGGAGCTAGATTTTGGGTTTGTTTCCTATCTTTGTGTTGCTTTGATTGTATATTGATCCTGAATATGTTAATGAGAATGCTATTGAGTTCCAATCTTACATTTGTGTATGTCTTCTTGTTTTGGTTTTGAGCTCATATATGTTAGTATCACAAAGTGTATAAGCATATGGTAAACAAAGAGGATTGTGAAGTCATCTCTGAGTTCCTAACAAAGTTAGGATTAAAGTCTTCTAGATGAGTTCAATGAGTTTACAACTAGATAAGAATTTGATGTCACAGTGCCTGAGGGAGAGGGGTAATAGGAAAAGCACTTATCCTAAGCCCAAGAGTGTTTGATTTAAGATCTTCAGCTGATGTATGTAATTGGGTGATTCCTTGCCCTAGGTTAAGGCACTGTTCCATTCTCTGGAGGCATTTCATTGTCATCAACCACACACACCCAAATTTAAATGATAATATCTTTCAGTCAGTTAGTAAAGGACATAGTTGTATATTGTTTTGAGACTCCTTTGGGGAAGTGAGTCAAGGGTACACCCTCCTAAGCATTAAGGCTCAAAGTGTAGAAGGATCTCATTGTTGATCCTTGTTAATTGGCCCTCTTCCTTGTAGACTTTGGAGTGGTGATAGAGTCAAAGTTATATTAAAGTTATCCATCAAAGTATAAATCTACAAGTTGAAGATCAAAGGGAAAAACCAACAAAATGGTGACTCTGCTAGGGAGAACAACAATGAAGAACTACATCTATTAGAATCTCTTGTTATGGTTATATTTTAAAATCAAAATCCTATTGACTAGATTGATTTGCCCATCTGAGTCACCAACAAAATGGTGACTCTGCTGGGGAGAGTTTAGAGATAAAAGTTTTTAAAGTGGACTCTTGTTTTCCTATTGTATTCAGTTAACGATTTCCCACTTTGGTGGGTGGTGACTCAAAAGGTTAGAACTAGTGCTATAAACTATAAAGGATGGACAAAAGGAGGAATACTAGGTCTTTTGTTAAGAAGAATCCAGAGGTTACTTTGGAACAGTTACCTAGACAAGAGAAGAAGAGTTGGATCAGGAGAAATGGTGAGTCTACTAGTGCTCCCATAAGAGAATAAAGAAATACCAGAGGTAGAGCACCACATGTTTCCTCATGTGAGGAAGGTTCATAAGGCAGAGTTTCTAGATTAGATGGTGGTCGCTTTGAAGATAAATTTTATGATACCCCAGAGGCTGTATTTCAAGACAAGGGTTCATTGCCTGTAGGTCAGGATGAACAAGCTAGAGAGATGGGTTTTGAGATTGATTTAGATCTTGATGAGGATAATTTTAGAAGGGAGCCCATGGAACCAAGGCGAGTGCATTTCCCACATCAGCATCCTACTGATGTGGAAATATCATCAAGCTTTGAAGACAACATGATAGATCCACATGACCTAAATGCACCTAGGTTGCAGTTGGCAGAGTAGGATGCCATATACAAAAGGTTACAAGATGAGAGAGAGGCTGAAAAAGTAAATGCTCTAATGGAGAGGCAGTCTCTTTTAAGAAAAATTAATGAAATGAAGGAGAGAAACAAGATGCTTGCTTCTGCTCCTAGGGTGTTGTAGCATGATGTTTTTGGTGATCTTGAAGCTCTAAGAAGTGAGTAGGAATGCTTGTTGCAAGACCATGAGTTTGATGAAGAGGGCCCTATGATAAGACAAGTGCAAAGTTATGCTCCTTTGCCTAAGGGTAAGAATGGACATGAGATCACTAGGCCTACTATAGTTATTAATGAAAAAGGAAAGAAAAAGATGGTGGGACATCAAACAAGTAGATCATTGACAATACTAGGGGGCCCACCACCTAAATCAAATAGGGAGACAAAAGATAGAAAGAAAAAGAAAAGAGGATGAAGCTCTAGCTCAAGAGTTGGAAAGAGCTAAAGTTGATGTTCCTATTGCAGAGAAAAGAAGAAATATCCAGTTCTTGAAGGCTTCATTAGCTAATGTTCTTGGCCCTTCTGCTATTGAGCTAGGTATGCCATCTATGAACACTACTGTTCCACTTAGAAATGCTACTACTAGTGATCTAATTCCTAATGTATCTACCAAATCATTTGTTGATCCTAATAGATAGTCAAATGTGCAAGTGGGTGGGAATGTAGATAAAAATAATAACTCTAGTGGGAACACTAGTTTAGGATTTCAAAGAAGACCTATGTAACTATAAGGCTATAGGCAAATTAGTTTTGATGGGATACCAGGCTACCCAAATGCTTTTCCAAATGATATAAGAGATAAGGTACCTAAGCTTTCTGGTAATAATGCTATTAGTTGTGAGGAGAATCTTAGGTTATTTGTTGATATGCTTAATGATTATGAGGTAGAGCATGAGGATGTAGTCATGAAATTGTTTGTCCAATCTCTAACGAAGGATGCTAGAGATTGGTTTAAGAGACTTCCTGATAAATGTATTGATACTTGGGATTCCTTTGAGAGATGTTTTAAACAGTAGTATGGTGATAGGCCTAACTCTAGTTTCATGTTGAATGAATTCAATACCATAAGGAAAAATTAGAATGAGTCTGCAGTTGAATTCAACATGAGATTTCAGAAGGGTATGCATAAGTTATTTCAAGTTATGCGGTTAGATGACAATGTTTGTCTAACTACATACTTTAATGCA
This sequence comes from Chamaecyparis obtusa, assembly GCA_027943335.1. Lineage (NCBI taxonomy): Eukaryota > Viridiplantae > Streptophyta > Pinopsida > Cupressales > Cupressaceae > Chamaecyparis > Chamaecyparis obtusa. Next base: position 229,208 of record BSBK01013519.1, on the reverse strand, counting down.
TTTGATGGAAAGATGGGTTATTTGTTGAGGGACAAGGAGCCAAGAACTCTTAGAGATGCTTTTAGGATTGCTATCAATATTGAGAACAATATGAAAATATCAGGGAAATTGGGTGGGAAGAGAGATAACCGTAAGTTGTTTGGGGATAAGAAATACAAAAAAGAAAATGATAGGAATGTTGGAACTAGGAGGAAAGAAGAAGATAAATTGGATAAGGTGCTCAATGCATTGAAGGATTTGAAGGCACCTACAAATAGGAACATCAGTGACCCTACCAATGAAAGGCCTCAATTTAACAATAATTTCAATAAGTAGAATAGATTATAGAACTACCCCTACAACACCCAATGGAAGGATGGAAAACCTATTGTCCCTACTACAAGAGGAAACAATGACAGAGGTGTCCCTGACCCTCTACAAAAAGCTTCAATAAATTTCATGGAGGACATACCTTGGTGTGTTGCATGCCAGTCCCCTCATTCTGCAGAGCATTGTGTGGTTGCACATTCTATGGTTGAAAATCAAGATTGTGGCAATGAGGAGATAGATCAAGAAGAAGATCAAGATGATGTTGGATGCAACATGGATACTTCATATCTAGGATATGAAGATGATTCTAATTTTGATGAAGAATCAAATGTAAATGTGAAGAGACACAATTAGGCCCTTTTTCATCAAGAGGTATTTTTTGATAGTGAAGACATTGATAAGAAGACATGTAACATGAACTCTTCTTCTAAGCCAGTAGATTTAAGAAGACCTTCTAGACAAGAAATGGATAGGATTACTGCAGAAATGATTGCCCAAGTGCAAACTAGGGGCATGGTGGCAAGGGATACAAATGGAAAAGCTGCAAGAATGTTTATAAAGAGTACCAACTCTAGAGAGCCTAATGAGAACAAATCAAAAGGTTATCACATGGTGAAATTCAAGAATGTAAAATGTAAGAATTGTGAGCCTAAGGGAGTTGGAGTTGAAAGATTTTCTAGTGAGACTGAGAAGCCAGTTAACAAGATGGCTAAGATTGAAAAAATGAGGGTGGCCAATACACCTAATGTATCAGATAAGCAAAGGGATACTAAGGCTATGCAGATTGAGATTCCTCACTCTGCTCCTATTGATATGTTATCTATATTGTCCCAAATTATAGTTAAGTCTCCATTGTCAGAATTGTTGAGGATCCCTAAACACAAAGATAGAGCTATTGCATGGGTAGATAATGTTCATAACAATGATGTTGCATGCGATGGATCTCAGGATAAAGCTTTGAAAGGTGTTGCTGCTTAGGGAATTGTATCTCAAATTCCTCCTATATATTTGGATTGTTTTGTCAATGCTAGCCTTGAAAACATTGATCCATTCTTTTTGACTGTCCTTGTGAATGGAATGAAATTAAGAAATTGTATGATTGATTATTGAAAAGTTGGGCCTTAAAGTTGATAAAATTCAAGGCAGATGTTGTGCAATGGATCAGAGGGAGGTACCAGTCATTGGGACTATCAGTGCAATGCCACACATGATGGTAGTATATCTAGAGAAAGAGTTAACAATGAGTGTTTTGGTGGTGGACATCCCTCCTCATTATGGGATGCTACTATCTAGAAGGTGGAGTGCTTCCATGGGTGGAAGTTTATAGTGTGATATGTTATATGCCACTTTCAAGATTGATGATCAATTTGTCAAGATTGAGTGAGAACCAAGAGTATGCCACATGATTGAGAGAAGTATTGATAATGAAACTACATGTTTTGTGGATACTGACATTAATGCTTTTAGGGTAGAGATCCTTGTGCTTGAGAAGGAACCTATTTTGTCACCTATCTCTATTGAGGTAAGTGTTAATTCTATGAAGGGTGATTTGTGGGTAATGTACTTTGATGGTGCAAATTGCAAGGATGGAGCAGGAGTAGGTATTTTACTTATTTCTCCTAATGGAAACACCTACAAATTTTCTTTCACATTGAATTTTTTTTGTACCAACAATATAGCAGAATATGAGGCATTGCTGTTAGGAATGAGGTTGGTACAAACACATGGTATTAAGTGCTTAAGTGTTATTGGTGATTCTGAGTTGGTGGTGTCCCAAGTCAGGTCAGTATATGCTTCCAAGAACAAAAGGTTTAAACAATATAGGAATGCAGTTTGGGATTTGATTGAACATTTTGATGCCTTCAATATTGAGTGGAAGGATAGGAGTAACAATAAGATGGCTGATTTGTTAGCCAATATAGAAATCAATCCCAATGATATTAATTTTTCTGGTCTCTCTAAAGTTCAAGTTCAGACTAGGCCTAGTATACCAGATAATGTTGACAATTGGTAGGTTTTTGAGGATGACTAGGACATTTTGAAATTTATGAATTGTGAAGATCAATATCATGGTCAGGAACTAGATTGTTCAGCTTTGATTGAAACTATAGAAGGAAAGGAAGTTGTCCTTGGTAATGAATTTACTCAACTCAAAACTAACAAGGTTCCCAAGGGGCTTGTTGTTTTGGAAACTATCTTTGACAACTAGGATAGAGTTCAAAAGAATATCAAAAGATAAGATCATGCTGCTCTAGAGGAGATAAATCTTGGAACACATGAGGCACCTAAGAGGGTATACATTGGTAGGGACATGTCTCACAATGTGAGAAAATCTTTGATTGAGTTACTGAGAAAATTTAGGCATGTTTTTGCATGGTCATATGATGACCTAAAGGTTTATAGAGAGGACTTGTTTCAGCATATCATTCATTTGAAGGGAGATGCTAAACCTTTCTGGCAAAAACAAAGGCCTATAAATCCCACTTTGGCACCCAAGATGCAAGAAGAGTTAATGAAGCTGAGAGATGCCTGTGAATTATCAAGCCTATAAGGTACTCTTCTTGGGTGTCAAATCTTGTCCCTATCAAAAAGAAAAATGATGACATCAAAATTTGTGTGGACTTAAAGAATTTGAACATCATCTCATTAAAGGATAACTATTGTCTGCCCAATATGGAAGCTATGTTGCAGAGAGTAACTAGATCAAAATTAATGTCTATGATGGATGGTTTCTTTGGTTATAATTAGGTAACTATCAAAGAATTAGAGAAATTCAAGACAACGTTTACAACACCTTGGGGGACATATGTTTATGTGAGGATTCCTTTTGGTCTCACAAATGATGGTGCTACTTTTCAAAGGGAAATGGATGTTGCTTTTGCAGATTTTATTGATGATTTCCTTATTGTTTATCAAGATGATTTAACTACCTATTCCAAGAAAGAAGAAGGCCACTGTACTCATTTAGAGAAGATATTTGTGAGGGCCTTGGAATATGGCATTTCATTAAACCCAAGGAAATGTGCATTTGGTGTCACTGAGGGTAAGTTTCTTGGCCACTTAGTTGGGAAGCAAGGAGTGAGAATTGACCCTGAGAGGGTAGCAGCTATTGATAAAATTCAGAGACCAAAGAATGTTAAAGGGATTTAGTCCTTCTTTGGTTAGGTCAATTTCTTAAGGAGGTTTGTGACAAATTTTGCAGAGGTTACTAGACCTATTTCCAAAATGTTAAAGAAAGGATCTTCTATTACATGGGAGGGTGAGCCTGATGAAGCTTTCAAAAATATCAAGCAAGCTATCAAAGATGCACCTATGCTTAAGGCACTTGATTACAATATCCCAATGCATATCTTTTCCTTTGCATCTTTTCACACTATTGCTATAGTTTTGTTACAAAAGAATAAGGATGGTTTTGAGCAGCCTATTGCATTTTTCAGTAAATCTTTGCAGGCTGCTGAATTAAAGTATGACATAAATGAGAAACAAGCATATGCACTTGTGAAGGTAGTCAAGGCTTTTAGGTGTTACTTGATGGGGACAGTTGTGATTTCTTTTGTGCCAAGTGCAGCTTTGAAGGATATTTTATCACAGCAAGAGGTGTCTGGGAGAAGATGTAGATGGATCAATCAGATCCAATAATTCAACATTGATATCCAAATTACTAAATTGGTTAGAGGACAAGGATTGGAAAAACTGATGGCTCAATCCAATCTTGATGAAAATTAGATAAATCAAGTTGAAGTTGATTATACATGTGACATGGATGATTGTATTTGGTATCAAGATATCATTTATTACTTGAGAAATATGAAATGTCCAGTAGACATGGATGACAGTAAGAAGATGACATTAAAATTATAGGCCATCAAGTATGTAATTGTGAAATGTAAATTGTATAGAAATAATTTAGATTGCATACTTTTGAAATGTGTTGATGAGGATTAGGCTAACAAGTTGTTAAAGGAAATGCATGAGGGAGTTTGTGGTGGGAATTATATGGGTAAAACAACTACTCATAAAATCTTGAGAGTAGGATTCTGGTGGCCCACAATCTTCAAGGATGAAAAATAGTTGGTAAGGAGGTGTGATGCTTGTCAAAGGTTCTCTGGTAAGCTTAAATTTTCTAGTAATGTGCCCTTAAGGCCAATAGAATTACAAGCTCCTTTCCAACAATGGGGAATAGATTTCATTGGGGAGATACCAAACAAGTCCAGTGGGGGACACTCATGGATCTTAGTTGCCACTGATTACTTTACAAAGTGGGTAGAGGCTTTGCCTACAAGAATGCAACTAGCAAGGTGGTAACTGATTTCTTGTTGAACAACATGGTTACAAGGTTTGGGTGCCCTGAGAGAATAGTAAATGATAATGCAATGTGTTTTAGGTCTACTAAATATAAGGACTTTTGCAAAGGTTTAGGAATTCAGATTTCTTATTCCTCACCTTATCATCCACAAGGAAATGGTCAAGTAGAATCTACTAATAAGAGTTTGATTAAAATCCTCAAGAGGATCCTTGAAAAGAATAAGGTGTGGAAGTCAAAACTACCATTAGTTGTATGGGCTGATAGGGTAACTATGAAGAGGGAAATTGGTTGTGCACCCTTTGACCTAGTATATGGAATACATGCAAGAATGCCTCAAAATAATTTATTGGAAATGTATAGGTTTGTTCAATTATATGATGATGACATAGATGATGAAATTTGGTTGAGGATTGAGGACCTCATTAGGTTGGATGAGACTAGAAGAGAATTAGTTGCAAGAAATGCCAAATTACAGTTGCATGTTAAAAATTTATATGACAAGAAGGTTGTTGAGAGGAAGTTTGAACCTGGTGATTTGGTGTTAATTTGGAATGCCAGATTGGAGGATAAAGGAAAACATGGTAAGTTTGATCCAATCTAGCTAGGGCCATATCTAATTCATGAGAAATGGGGCCGAGATTCATACATTGTGAAAGAGTTAAATGGTGAAGTTCAAGAATTGTCAGTTCATGGACAATTCTTGAAGAAATACTTCAATTGGATATATTTTATTTCCATGAATAGTAGTTAGGTCGATACATGTTGTAAATTTTGTAAAGTTTCTTGCTCCTATCTTGTTTTGTCCTGGTCTATAAGGTTTTGGTCTTGTTGCTCTCTGTTGTCAATCTTTTCTAGTGGGATGGTCTGCTTTAACCATTGATTCTAGGTCCTTGTTATGCCTATAGGAGGCATACATCCCCAGAGAGAGCCACTGTTAGAACTCTAAAAAAATTTCATGGCTTTACCAATTTTTCTCTGGTCTCTGCAATGTTTTTCATGCCTCTGGCTCAAGCCCTAGTTCAAATTTTCAAATATCTAGTCATTGCATAAAAAACCCTTCATTTTACCCTGGCCCTCTAATTTATTGTTACTTTTTGGGCCACTTAAGTTCCCTAAAACCCATGTGCACAAATATTTCCTAAGTCTATCTGCCTAACGCATTAATTTTTCCCTAAGTCCTTAGTGCTTAATTTTTCCTTAAGCCTAAAGTCTAGCGGGTTTAATTTTCCCTAAATCTAGCATTTTAATTCTTTCTAATGTTCTGGCTTAAATTTTTCCTAGGCCCAACTCTGACACCATCTAAATCTAACGGTGGGTCTGGTATCTCAATTAGAAGATTCATGATCGATGGTGGGTGCATGATCTCATGGAATTTTCCAAGCCCTTGAGCTCATGCGCCATCCATCAGATTTTCTAGGTGGTATAATGGTGTCAGTGGGTCCATTTGCTAGGTGTGCGTAGTTGGCATTTTCTCATTGGTCCATGTTTTAATGTGTTGGTAGTTGTCATTGTGACCTAGTTTTTGGTTTTTCAGAGGGTCCTGACATCTGCAGAGAATCGATGACTGGCATAAGTTCTTAAGGAATGTGTCAGATGCATGAGATCTTTAGAAAACCATTGATTTTACCTTTTTCAGAGGTGACAAAATATGGCGGGTCCATTGCTACGTGTACACAAATGGCATCTCCTCATTAGTCAATGTGGATGATAAATTAGGGTGGGGACATTGTTAGAAAAGTTGGTGATGAGGATGGAATCTATGATTGGCATGTGATCTCATGATTTTTGTCAGAGCTATGAGATCTTACGCTTGTCGTCCGATTATAAGGCTTCTACGTGGTGGGTCCTATGTCAGAGGTGACTGGGTAGGTATAGTGAATGATATGTTGACATGTGGCATCTTTCGAGGTGGGCCTAGGGTTATCAAAGGGTCTAGCAGTTTGGATAAAATTTTTGGTGGTTCTGATATATTAGAAAGGTTTCATTCATTTGTGAAGAAAAGTAGCAAAGTTCTAAAAAGTTGGTGATTTAGTGAACATCATGTTCTCGTAATCGCTAAACTATCTAGCAGAGACAAAGTGTTCTGCGAACTGGTGAAAACCTTTGTTGCCAATTTGCTAAATGTGACTGGGGTACTTTTAAAAGATAAATCATAAAGCTTAGGAAATATGAAGATCTAATGACCGTGACTTAAAGTTGATCTAGATTTAATTGTGTACCATCAATTTTTTGCTGGCGCTATGAAACTAGCTATTTAATTTCAAATTAAAATTTTGAGAGGGTTTCCAGTGACAAAAAGGACCAAAATTGAATGCTTTTATAGCCAGATCTGGTAGAATTGGTTTTGCTGACTATTGCAGTGTGGTCCAGGGTGTTAAGTGATCATTTGCAGGGTGTTTGTCTTGTGTTTTTGTGCTTGAGACATGTTACAGGTGGCCGAACAGGTTGAAAAATTTGGTATGTTCGTGGTTCTCAGTACCTTCTTAGTGAAATTGTCAATATTGAGGATCACTCCAGGATCTATTTTCTCCTGGTTGCCTGGGTTTCTTCCCCTATATTAAATTTTTTACTATTTCTAGTTGGTTGGGTGGTTGAAACCCTAATCCTAGTCACCTGAAGCTTGATGCATCATCTTTGAGGATTCCAAGGTGACTAGGGGTATGAGTAGTTAGTTTTTTGATAGAGTAAGGGTTTGGTCTTGAAGTTCTATTCTGAATTTTAGTCAGTTCTAGTGGTTGTGATTGTATGAACATTTGAGGAAAGAGGAGTTGGATTTTGGGTTTGTTTCCTATCTTTGTGTTGCTTTGATTGTATATTGATCTTGAATATGTTAATGAGAATGTGATTGAGTTCCAATCTTACATTTGTGTATGTCTTCTTGTTTTGGTTCTAAGCTCATATATGTTAGTATCACAAAGTGTATTAGCATATGGTAAACAAAGAGTATTGTGAAGTCATCTCTGAGTTCCTAACAAAGTTAGGATTAAAGTCTTTAAGGTGAGTTCGGTGAGTTTACAACCAGATAAGAATTTGATGTCCTAGTGTTTGAGGGAGAGGGGTAATAGGCAAAGCACTTATCCTAAGCCCAAGAGTGTTTGATTTAAGATCTTTAGCTAATGTATGTAATTGGGTGACTCCTTGCCCTAGGTTAAGGTATTGGTCCATTCTCTAGAGGCATTTCATTATCATCAACCACACACACCCAAATTTAAATGATAATATCTTTTAGTCAGTTAGTAAAGGAGATAGTTGTATATTATTTTGAGACTCCTTTGGAGAAGTGAGTCAAGGGTACACCTACTTGAGAATTAAGGCTCAAATTATAGAAGGATCTCATTTTTTATCTTTGTTAATTGGCCCTCTTCCTTGTAGACTTTGGAGTGGTGATAGAGTCAAATTTATATTAAAGTTATCCATCAAAGTATAAATCTACAAGTTGAAGATCAAAGGGAAAAACCAACAAACTCCTCCATAGAGACCATCAAGACAGATGAGGCCTCCTCATCCCACTAGTTCCATAGCGTGTAGATCTAAAAATTCTCATAGATGAGCTAGGGGAGAGGGCAGTACTTTAGGTGGTGTTGGTATAGCTGATGAGGTACTTGTAACAGAGTAGGTTGTAGGTGGTGGTATTGATTTGATACTAGAGGATATAGGTTTTGATTTAGGTGCTGAGGTCGGATGTTGTAAGGTGCAGATAGCCAAGACCACAGAGAATCCTACAAAGGATACTGACATGCCAGCGGTAGATGCTGAGCCTAGTGTACCATTGACTACACAGGAGATCGTGAGGAGGCTCAGATTGTAGGTCCAGGACCTGAAGGTGCACATTTCTCACTAGGAGGAGAGATATATAGAGGCAAATAGATAGTGTAGTGAGCTTTGTGCTAAGGTAAAGAGATTACAGGAAGAGGTGAATCATTAGATGTCTCAGGCAACTTACTATGTGTCCATGTATTATATAGTTGTTCCTACTACACAGAGAGTCCCTATGTACTCCTAGTACATGATGGCATCAGAGGGATCCAGAGTAGCCAGAGTAGAGGCAATACCAGATGCACCACCTCCTCCTCCACCAAATGTAGAGGATCATGCTAACAACTAATCTGTATTGGTATGTTCTGATATAATGTGTTCTTTTTTTATCATTGATATACTATTCTAACTTTGAGAGCTCACATGAGCTCATTATTTTGTACACTATGCCAGTAGTGCACCCCTGACTAGTTTGAGATTCTTTTTTGATATATATGAGATCGATATTTTTGTTGTGACTTCATATGTACTTGCCATGGTTTGATTTATGATGACAACATGTGATGTTTATGCTATGAGTAGTGTATAATGTATGTATGGATTAATGCAATGCAATGATTTCTTGCATATGTATGGATGTTATGCAAATGTATTTGATTATGGAAAGATGTATGTATGATTTATGCTTATGCACATGGATGAATTGTTATGCAACAAATGATTATGTTATGTAAATGCAACAATACACATGATATGTTTTGCAGGTATTGATGAAGACAAGTACTCAGTCTTATGTCAAAAGGATGTTTAACTCAGGAAGATAACTGCTTTTGATTCTATGAAGAGACCTTCGAGTTAGGTGTCATCTCTTGTTAGATTTGAAGAGACAATTGAAGAATTGTTTAAGCATTGAAGTTCATTTAGCCATTGTGAGATCATGCAATCATTTAAAAATGCAAAGAGACATGCAATATGAAATGCAACCTAAGACCTATGACCTAGTCATTGATCATGTGTCAGTCATTCTCATCATTGAATATTTTTGGGTAACTGGATAAATCAATACAACACCCACTGGTTAGGAAACCATGGACATATGAATATTGATTTTATTTTTAGAATGTCAGATTAGATATAAGCACCAAGGCACAAATGCCAGGATGACCTAAATATCATGTCCATTTTGATATAGAAATTTGTATAAGCATCAAAACATAGACGTCGTGATGACCAGAATATGCCTTCCATACAAACACATCAAACAGTGAAGAGATGATTCTAAATCCAATGTGAATTACCTGTAGTGACCCTTTATCATTCACATCCTTAGGTAAGATTGTATTTCACAATAGGGGAAAGAACTCACTCAAAAAAGACAATAGTTAGATCAAACTTCCTTGAATTTTTTGGGTATCAATGGTCGAGGTATGCATGGCCATCCAATTCAAGATAGAGGCTCTTACAGTCGGATACCATTTCAATCCAGAATTTCCAAAGTTGTTAAATTTTCACATACAAGTAGAAGACAAAGAAAAGATTATGCCCCCTAGTCATTAGTCTCTAAATCCTATAAAAGACCTCATCGAAGAGCTCTTAGGGACACAATGTGAAAAAATCTCAATGTGAATTAGTAAGCATATAAGGAGATAAAAGCATGCAAAAAGCATAGATTGTTTTTAGTTTGTGTTGATGTTTGATTGCATTGTTGTAGATGCAAAATCCTTTCTAGAGATGAAACTAACTGACTAATTTAGATGGAGCTTCAAAGGACTCTAACTAGATATGACTCATCTGAGGTATACTAGAGATCATAGGATATTACATTGATTTCCCCCAAGTTTGAACATTGATAGGATACAGATGCTTGAGCTGATTAGTGTACAGACTGACTTATTGAAAATAGGAATGTGGGAACAAACCATGAGATATGTACAAACTAAAGCAAGATTGAAAGTTGGGAAAGACCAAGATTGCACTGATAGATGGAATGTTTTGAAACAAGTGGTGCCCATTTGCTAGGTTTTCATCATCTTGGTAGAGATTCTATTTTTGCTACCAAGGCACCTATTTCTAGGTTTTCACCAAGGCACTTTTTCTTTTTCTCATTTTTTTGTATTTTTCATTTTTTCAATTTTTTTGTACTTTTTATATTTTCTTCTTTTTTTGTGAATCGTAAAGGTGCCTATTGCTAGGTTTTCACCAAGATGTTCATTTTTTCAGGACTTTTTCAAATTTTTAAGATTTTTTCAAGACAATTTACCATACACTGAATGCCTTAGGTGTAGAATTTCTTCAGATGGAGAATGTTGATTGGTTCTAGGAGCAATTCTCCTTTAGTCATTGAGAGTTGATAGGCACCAGAGCCAAAAGTAGCAGTGATAACAAAGGGACCCAGCTAGTTGGGTTCAAACTTCCCCTTGCGTTCTTGATGTGATTAATTTTTAGGATTCTCTCTCAAGACTAGATCACCAACCTAAAATTCTCTATGTCTGACTTTATTGTTGTAACCTCTAGACATTCTCTTCTAATATACTCTAAGATGATCATACGCTACTTTTCTGCGCTCATCTAGTAGTAGAAGTTCTTGCAACCTAGATACTTTGTAGTCATCATCAGCTACTAGACCATGCATTCTGATTCTTAGTGATGAGATTTCAACTTCAATAGGTAGTACTGCTTCAGACCCATAAAATAAAGTGAAAGGTGTAGCCCTAGTGGGCATTCTGATACTTGTTCTATAGGACCAGAGAGCTAGATTAATCATGAGATGCTAGTCTCTTCCTATTTTATTAACTGTACAGTGCAATATTTTCAATAGATTCTTGTTAGAAGCCTATGCTTGTCTATTCCCTTGAGGATAGTAGATAGAAGACCAATGTTGCATAATCTTGAATTTAGCACATAAATCATCTAGATCTTTGTTCTTGAATTGTCCCCCATTATCTGTGATTATAGAATGTGGGATCCCATATCTGCTTATGATGTAGTTCAAGATGAACATAGAAATTTTCTTACCAATGGCTTGTGTTAAAGGGACTGCTTCTATACATTTTGTAAAATAATTTTTAGTTGTGATTATATGGGTATGTCCATTAGAAGAATGAGGATGTATAGCTCTGATAAGATCAAAGGCCCATTGATGAAAAGGCCATTGTGTAGTAAAGGGAATTAGATCTCTCCCTAGAGCATGAATTAAGTTGCCATGTACTTGACACTTTTGACAATTCTTAGCAAATTTGATACTCTTTCTCCATTTCAAACCAATAGTACCCAACCCTAATAAGTTTTTGAGCTAGTGTTAAATTGTTCGAGTGTGACCCACAAATACCTTTGTGGACTTCCTCTAATGGATGTTGAGACTCTTCTCATTCTAAAAATCTAAGTAGTGTACCATCTAGACCTCATTTGTATAGATCGTGAGCAATGATGACATATTAGGAGGCATTAATGATAAGGTATCTCTTTTCATGGTAGTTGAAGGTATCAGGAATGATTTGGTCTTGGAGATAGGAGAAAAGGTTTTTTTATCTGGATGAATCATGACCAACAATAGTGTAGATCATGCGGGTTTTAGGGGAATCATATGCAGGATAAGATAGTGCTTCCACCAGGAACTCATAGTGTAGCTCATGTTCAGGCTACTGTAATAAAGTAGATAATGTTTCCATTGCATCAGCAACCTTGTTCTCAGTTCTAGGAATTTGCTCAAATGTGATAGATATGAAATATTTCTTTAGATCATCTACCATTCATTTGTATGGAATGAGCTTTTCATCATTAGTTTGGTATACATCATTGACTTGATGGATAACAAGTTGAGAGTCTCCATGAATGTGTAATTCTATTATTGTCCACTCAATTTCTATTTTCATACCATTCAAAAGGGCTTCATATTCTGCAATATTTTTTGTGCAAGGGAACCTTAATCTAAATGCTTTGGGAATTGAGTATCCTTGAGGAGTTATGAACAATATGCTTACTCCTGATCCATTCTATGTATAGGAGCCATCAAAGAATAATTGTCATTCTTTAGAAGAAAGAGTCATGATAGAGGAATCTAGAAATTCCATTTGTATTGGTGTATCATCAATCATAGGTGCATCTTTAATTGATCAATAATTACCTATCCTTTTATAGCTTTCCTTTCAACATATTCAATGTCAAATTCACTTAAGAGCATGACCTACTTGGCTAATCCACTTGTGAGGGAAGATTTTCTTAATAGGTACTTTAGTGGATCAATTTTAGCTACCAAATGTGTGGTATGAGCTAACATGTAATGTCTCAATTTCTATGATGCAAAGATCACATCTAGACAAGCTTTCTCAATCATTTAATAGTTCTTCTCATATGCAACCAATGTTATACTGATACAGTATATAGCTCTTTCCTTTTTATTCTCATCATGTTGTGCAAGCAATGCCCCCAGTGATGTATATGTTGTAGAGACATATAAGATCAATGGATTCCCTTGAATAGGAGGCATCAAGATAGGAGGATTTGATATATATTATTTGATAAGGTCAAATTTCTTCTCGCATTCTTCATTCCATGCAAAGGACACACCTTTATGTAATATTTTTGTAAAAGGTTGTGATATGTCCGCAAGTTGTGATATGAATCTTCTGATAGATTGAACTCTCCTTTGTAATGTCCTCATTTGACTGATGTTCTTGGGAGGTTGCATCTCCATGATAGCTTTAACTTTAGCGGGATCAACTTGAATGCCTTTCTTTGAAATAATGTAGCCTAAGAGCTTTCCAAAAGTGACACCAAAAGCACACTTCTTAGGATTTAGTCCGAGACTAAATTTTTCCATTATATCTAGTATCTTTCTCAAGTCATTTAGATGTTCAGCTCTAACCATATATTTTTCCAAAGTATCATCAACATAATCCTCCATAGTCCTATGCATCATGTCATGAAAAATAGATTTCATGGCCCTCTGATATGTAGCACCAGCATTCTTAAGCCCAAATGGCATGAAATTCCAACAAAAGGTACCCCATGCACATGTGAAAGAAGTTTTCTCTTGATCTTCTGGTGCAATTTTTATTTGATTATATCCAGAAAAACCATCCATTAAGGAATATGATGCAAGAGCATGTTGGGTCTTTGGCAATCTTGCATCAACCAAAAACATTTTTTGATTTATGTACCTGTTTGCTGTAGTTTTCTTTATAATATTTGAATTTGATAGTTTCATGGTGTTTGAAGCTTACATAATGTTGGGGACCTATTTTTTAACCTTCTCCTATGAGCACATCAAGTTTGGATGGACTGTTTCAAAGTTACAACTATTTTCCTTGCCGTCGGAATAGTGTTTTCCTGTAGTTTTGGTGCTGATTGTTCATGTTGGTTCTCTTGATCCATAAGGAATTTTATTTTTTTCACTTAAAAGCTTCAAGGGGACCTATATTAATATCATTCCCCAAGACTTCAGCTTCCAATTCATTATGAGTCAAAATTTATGGCCTTTTTGCCACAGGACCTATTTTCTGCCAGCTTTCACGTTTGAGCTATTACTACAATTTTGGTGCTGATTGTTCATGTTGGCGACCTTGATCTATAAGGAATTTTATTTTTTTCACTTAAGGACTTAAATTTTACCTAAATTACTATCATTTCCAAAGAGCACAAACTCCAATTCATTATGAGTAAAAAGTTATGCCTATTTTGCCTCAGGACCTATTTCCTGCCAGTTTTTGGGTGAAATGTGTGGTGTTTCTTCTTGTGATGTTCCATGTGCTCATATGGGACCTCATGCACTTAAAGGAATTTTCTTGGGTCAATTTAGGACCTAAATCCAAAGCTGTATCAATTTATATTCATTCTAGCACAATAACACAATGACACAAGATATGTTGACTAGGGAACCTCTTGATCAAAGAGTAAACCCTGGTGGGAATGATGCCCACAAAAGATGCACTAATATGAATATTCCTTGTGAGAGGATGGACTCTGTTAGGAGTCTTATGAAATACATTTAGTACATATGAATCCCTGTTAAGAGATTTTGAATCCATGTTAAAAGATTCTAACCTTGTTAAGAGTTATAGAACACAGAAGGACCCACTGCCCAAACAGCTTCAACGTAAGATCACTGAACACACTGTCTAAATAATCTTTGCATTACTCAATAGAATAATATGTTACCTCTTCTCTGACTATGCCAAATTGCACTCACTATTACATCAGATCTCAATTTTAGATCTATGTACTTTGCATGTCTTCCTTCACAATTTTTCTCTCATACTCAGCTCTTTTCTTTACTTCATGGATACCGCATCACACATCATCACTATAGGTACATTCCAATTAAACACTTTCTCATAACAACATCATGCTACCACTATAAAAAAAGGAAATACATTCCTTCCTTTATACCACACTCAAATAATTACAAATGAGTCGGCATACAATTATGAAATAAAAGTTTCGACACGCTACACCAAAATTACATAAAACTATCAGCTTCCAAATACAATAAATCTTCACTCATGTGACCTTGAAGTCTGTGCTATCATCCACATCACTATCAATGTGTCTCCAACTTCCCTTTAACTGCACAAAACCAAATTCTATCCCTATTAGGAGATATCATCCCATTTCCACAAACAGCTACTCAGGAACACTGCCTGAACACCGCTTCTACCAAAATGATCATAACTTCCATGAATCAATGAATTACTATCTGCACTCCTAGCCATAGACATATGACATATAAAATAGTATAACCTCAAAATTTCATAGCTCCAACTACAAAAACCCACTTACGCTAATCCAAACTCTATCTACTTCTCTGCAAGTCTTCGGTAAATCACTGTGTTGACATCAATGACAATCATAGTCATGAATGGAACAATAACTACTATAGAATGGCTGCAAAACACTTTAGCACTCATTCCTAACAATCTCCCCCATTGGCATTGATGGCAACATAGATGAAAAACATCCAATGTTCCATAAATCCAATACTGCAACACTGCTTCTTCAAGTCCTCTTCATCAATCAAATCTTGCTTTGTTATCCTATTCAGTTCTCTCATATTGTTTTTCATGCATACTTCTCCCTCATTAACATTAATGAAATAAATTCCATCACTAAGTCAACAACAACTCAATGTCAAAAGACACTTTTCAGAAAAATACATTTACTAGAGTCCTCATGACTCAGCTCAGATACACATACTCCCCCATAGAGGAAGTACCAACATCTAGTATAGAAGAAAGATAAGGCTCATATACCACTGGACGGATGCAACCAACTACATCACTCCTCAAAAGTAGGCTTAGGCATAACCCCAAGCATACCTCTCAGATACTCAAATGTATCCTTAGGTAAAGGCTTTGTGAATATATCTGCTATCTACTCCTTTGTACTTATGTACTCAAGTCTAACTTCTTTTTCAACAACTTTCTCTCTTACAACATGATACTTAATCTCTATATGCTTTGTCTTAGAATGTAATACATGATTCTTAGACATACTAACTATACTAGTGTTATCACAATGTATGACTATAGGTTCAACAAATTTTATTCCAATATCCTTCAACATCTACTTCTTCCAAATTATCTGGTTTCAATTGTTTACTACTGCTACATATTCTACTTCTGATGTGCTTTGTGAGATACAATTCTACTTCTTACTTAGCCAAGAAACTAATCTTCCTCCAAGGAAAAATGCTCCTCCATTGGTGCTTTTCTTATCATTAACACTACCTCCCCAAATAGCATCTGTATATGCACATAGGGTAAAATCATCAAATTTTTCATACCATAATCCATAGTCCATTGTGCCTCTTAAATATCTCAGTATCCTCTTTACTGCTACATAATGTGATTCTCTAGGTTTAGCTTGAAATCTTGCTACAATTCCAATTGAGTGTGCTATATCAGGTCTTGTATGAGTCAAATATTGCAATCCTCCAATCATAGATCTGTATTTCTTCTATTCTACTACAGGAGTCTCATCTATGCTAGATAACTTATGTCTAGTCACCATGGTGTTCCAACTGGTTTACAATCCTCCATTCCAAATCTTTTCAACAAGTCATCCAGTTACTTTGTCTGACTTACAAAAATACCATCATTGTTTTGTGTTATTTGTAATCCCAAAAAGTATTTCATTTCACCAATCATACTCATTTCAAATTTAGTCTTCATTTCATCAGCAAATTTGTCACTAGCCTCATCTTCTCCTCCAAAGATAATGTCATCAACAAAAATAACTATAACTAACAAACTATTTTCAATTTCTTTTGTGTACAAATTTCTATCAGCTGTACCTTTTATAAATCCCAACTTTAACAAATACTTATCCTATCTTGCATACCAAGTTCTAGGTGCTTGTTTAAGTTTGTATAAAGCTTTCTTTAATTTACATACCATGTCTCCTTCTTGAGTTAAAGGAAAACCTTCAGGCTGCTCAATGTAGACTTCTTCTTCCAATTCTCCATTCAGAAATGCCGACTTCACATCCATCTGATACACTTTGAATTTCTTGTAAGCTTCATATGCAAAAAACATTCTAACTAGTTCAATTCTTGCAACAGGTGCAAAAGTCTCTTCATAGTCAATTCCTTCTTGTTGTAATTAACCCTTATGTACCAATCTTGCTTTGTTTCCTACTACTTCTCCTCGTTCATTCATCTTGTTTCTGAATACCCATTTAGTTCCAATAACATTCTTATCTTTAGGTTTAGGGACCAATTCCCATGTCTTGTTCTTTTCAATCTGATCTAGTTCTTCTTTCATAGCATTAGTCCAACTTTCATCTTCACAAGATTCATTAGTAGTCTTAGGTTGAATTTGAGAAATTAAACATAACTGTTCTTGTGCCTTATTTTGAGTAAGAACTCCTCTTTTGATGCTCCCAATAATCTATTCAAAAGGATGATTCCTTAACAAACTCTTGCTAGGTGTCACTATCTCAGATCTCTCTTCAGATGTAGGTTCTTCAATAACTTCACTGTGGCTTTCATTCAACAAATCACTGTCAGTTTCATAAAACAATTCAGTAGTTCTAGTATTAGGCTTAGGATGAGCTTCTTCATCAGATTCATAATCAAGCATTCTTTCCTAAATTTTGAACTTTTCATCAACTTTAACATTTGCTCTTTCAACAATATTCTTAGTTCTTTTATTGAAACATCTATATGCTTTTCTTTTCAAAGAATATCCAAGAAATATACCTTCATCACTTCTAGGATCAAACTTTCCTATATCATCATCTCTCTTTATATAACATTTTCTTCCAAAAATTATAAAATACTTAATTGAGGGTGCATGTCCCAACCATAATTCATAATGTGTCTTGTATGTGTCTGCTTTGATTTGTACTATGTTCATTGTATACACTATTGTGTTCACTACTTCTCTCCAGAATATCTTCGCCAAATCATTCTCAAAGAACATAGCTCTTGCTGCTTCAGTCACTGATCTATTCCTTCTTTCTACAATGCCATTTTGTTCAGGTGTTCTAGGGGCTGAATACTATCTTTTAATGCCATTTTCTTCACAAAAGTTAAACTCTCTAGAAGTAAATTATCCACCTCTATCAGATCCTAAACATTTAATTTTCATTCCAGATTCATTCTCAACTTTATTCTTAACAATCTTAAACTTATCAAATGCTTCATATTTTTCTTTAAGAAATGCAATCCACATCATTCTTGTAAAATCATCAACAAGAATCATAAAATACCTTTCTCCATAGAATTCTCTAGTCCTGGTAGGACTGCTCAAATCTGTATGAAAAATCTTCATCTTCTCTGTAGATGTAAACTTCTTACTAGGAAAAGAACTTCTCTTCTATTTAGCCATTACACATTCTTTGCAAATCATGTTAGTAGGCTTCATAATGTTAGGTAAATCTCTCACTACAAGTGTAGTGTTAGCATGTGTAAAAATTTTCATGGCTGTAGCATTTTCCCTTGGTCTCTGGCTTCAACCCTTAGTTCAAATTTTTGAAAAACTAGCTGGTGCATAAAACCCTTTATAAAGCCCTGGCCCTGTTCTAATTTTTCATTACTTTTTTGGGCCACTTAAGTTTCCCTTTTGGCATGTGCACATTTTTCTTCTTTTTGGCTGCAAATTCTCTAAGTCCCTGGCGGTTACATCTTTCTTTTTTGTGATTACGAGAACACAGTGTTCACGTAATCTCCAAATCCTGGCAGTTTATATCATAACATCTGGTGATCCTGTGAGTGGCTTATCCTTCCTTTAGTAGCTCATTTATGAAATGGTAGGACCTTTGCATAGAAGTGTTACATGTTGACCGGTTGTCAGATAATAATACAGGTGGTAGCTTATGATTTGATAGATGTTAATGGAGTGTTAGCGGGACCCAGCATCTCAGTCTCCTTTTGATCTAGCAGCTGGCATAAGAGCACAAGGAATATTCCTCCCCTATCAAATCATGTGACATCCATTGATTTAGCATCTGACCAAAAGTTTGTCAGCTAGACCTGAGTTTCCGGCTTGTCAGTGGGCCCTGACATCTACAGAAAATTGACGGTGGGTGTAAGTTCTTATCAAATGTGTCAGAGGCTTGAGATTATGCGACAACCATTCATTCTCTTGTGTGATGTAATATTTTGTTTCAAGTGGGTCCACTGCCAAGTGTGTGCAATTGGAATATTTTCATTGGTCCACTAGGTGCTAAGTTGGCTTTTGTCAAAGGGTCCTATGTCAGAGAATCTGTAGAGTAGTATAAAAGGGTTGATCCAACGGTTGTCATAAGATCTGATAGGATTTGTCAGAGCTATGTGATGTCGCGATGGCCATTGATTCTCTTTATGACACAGTGCTTTAGACTATGGGTCCAAGGTGACATGTATGCATTAATGGTGATTTGTGATTGGTCCATGTATTAATGCAGTGGAAGTTGTCAGTGGGGCCAGGTATTTCAAGGCTTAGTGGGTTTTGACAATGACAGAGCATCAACGGTTGGCATGAAATCTGAATGGTTTTTTTTGACACTTGTGATCTTAAGATAGCCATTGATCTCTTTCTATGTCAGAGGGTTGTCAGGGTAGGGTAAGATTCTTAATCCGATGATGGTCTCATGATCTGATGGAATCTTGAAGGTCTATGTGAAGATGAGATGACCATCGATCTTCTTGATGTGGGCCCAGTTAATTTCCTCAGTCTTTTGGTGGTCCTGATAAAATGTTTGGTGGTTCTGATGATTTTTAATGCTTTTCACTCATTCACAAAATGAGATGGCGGTATTCTAAAAAGGCTGGCAATTCAGCGAGTGTGTATTCACGTAATTGCTAAAATATTTGGTGGATAGATAAAGTTCTTTGCAAACTAATGAAAGCCTTTGGTCATCAGTTCACCAGATGTAGCTAAGATGAGTTAGGTTTCCTTTGTTTCCTAAGTCATGAAGTTAAAGGCGGGTTAAGGTTTTCATTGCGTGAATAGGAAATGCATTGTCGCATGTTCACTAGAAGTAAACCCAAGGGTAGCAGTTGAGTTAAAGATCATAAGCCCGTGAAATAAAGGGATCTAATGGTTGTGATATAAAGTTGGCCAAGATTTAAATTATGACTGTCGATTTGCTGCTGGTGCCATGGAATTGACTGTTTGATTTCAAATTTGAATTTGTAGAGGGTTTCCTGCGACTAGAAGGACTAAAATTGAATGCTTTCACGGCTGGATTTGATTTGTTTAGTGGTGCTTGCTATTGTAGTGTGGTCTAGGGTACTCCATGATCTTCTGTAGGGGTTTGTACTATGTTTTTGTGCTTGAGGAGTGTTGCAGGTGGCCGAGCAGGTTGACATTTTGGATAATTTTGTGGTTCTCAATACCTTCTTAGTGAGATTTTCATGATTGAGGATCAATCTAGGATCTATCTTCTCCCAGTTGCCTAGGTTTCTTCCCTTGTAATAAATTTGTGACCATTTCTAATGGGTTTAGTGGGTGAAACCCTAACCCTAGTCATCCGTAGCTTGTCGTAACCTATTTTGGGTTTCCAAGGTGACTAGTGGTGGTATATATTGCAAAAAATTTGACTTAGTGTGGGTTCCAAAACTTTCTTTTGGTCCCTAGTTGTTGTTGATGGTATTATACTGAGTAAGGAGAGCCTCAATTTTGGGTCTATTTCTTTGGCATTTTGTTTCTTGGTAATGTATTGATTCTGAAAATTAATGAGAATACATTTGAATTCCTATCTCAAATCTCTGATTGTCTTCTTTTTCTGATTATGGATTCATATATGTTAAGGTCACAAAGTGGATTAGCATATGGTAAACAAAGAGTATTGTGAGATGAGCTTGGAGTTCCTAACAAAGTTAGGATTAAAGCCTTTAGGGTGATTTCAGTGAGTTCATTGTTAGATTGGAATTTGATGATCATGTTTGGGAGTGAGGGGAGTAATAGGCTAAGCACTTACTCTGAGCTCATATGTATTTGAGTTAAGGTTTTAGGTTGATATATGTTATTTAGTGACTCTTTTCCCTGGGATAAGGCACTGATCCATTCTTTCAAGGTAGTCCATCATCATCAATCGCACACACAAATCAAATGATGAAATCTTAAATTAGTTAGTAAAGAGTATATTGGTATAACATTTTATGATTCCTTTGAAGAAGTGAATCAAGGGTACACCCACTTGAGCATTAAGGCTCAAAGTGTAGGAGGATCTCTTTTGATCCTTGTTAATTGGCCCTCTTCCTTGTATACTTTGGAATCATGATAGAGTCAAAGTTATATTAAAGTTATCCATCAAAGGATAAATCTGCAAGTTGAAGATCAAAGGGAACTCCCAACATGTAGTACTTACTTTCACAATGTTATCAAAGTTTATATGACAAAACCTTCTATGCCATAACCAACTATAATAAATCTTTGTAATCAAACATGTCATCTCAGTAGGATTCAACTAAAATACATTACCTCTGGTTCTAGATCTAGTTCCAATCAGATTTCCATCTTTATCCTTTATCACACAAATTTTCTCAGTAAACCAAACTTGATATCCCTTATCAAGTACTTGTCCAACACTCAAAAGATTATGTTTCAATCCATCAACAAAATAGACATCATCAGTATTAGTCTTTCCATCAAGAGTAATAGATCCTATACCTTTAATCAAACAAGGTGCATTGTTTGCAACTCTAACAACTGTAACATCATATTCATTCAACTTTATGAACTTTTTCATGTCTCCAATCATATGATGTGAACAACCACTATCTATAATCCAATTAGCTTTCTTTTCAACTTGAGAAACTAAGGATTTTTCTTCCTTAACATCAGATTTAGGATTTTCTTCTTTAATTGCTAAAAATCCTATGTCATCATTATTCTCAGTATCACTTTCACTTAAAGTTCTTTTTATACTAGCTTCAAGAAATTCTTCATTAGCATAATAACATTCCTTAGATCTTCTAGGTTTCAAATTGCTTCTATACTTTTTAACTCTCTTAGGATATTTAGATGCAAAAAGTCCATATTCTTGACAAGTCCAACACTTAAAAATTTTCTTACCATCTAGTTCTCTTTTCACAAGCAAGGCAATACCTTCTTCAATATTCTTGTCTTCTTGATTTCTAGATCTGTTGCTGCTAGCATAGTCTCCGCTCACACTGATGCTTCTTGAAAAAGTAGGGTGAACACTAAGAGCATTGAATGCTATCTCCATTCTAGGCAAGTCTCCTGATAATCTCAAGTTCATTTCTACTGCTTCCAATCTTCCAAGAAGAGTCTCTCTTGTAAAGTTTTTTGTACAAGGTATCACTTGTTCAATCATCTCCATTGTCTGCTTAAATATAGGAGTCAATGTCCCCAAAATTTTCCATATCACTTCACTCTTTGTCTTTGTTCCTCCACAATATTTTATACCTAAAATGATCTCTGACATTCTACCAATATAACTTCTAATAGATTTATCTTCCAACATTCTTATATCTTCAAATGCACATATCCAATTATGTAATCTAACTCTTTTTGCATGTTCATCACCTTCAAAAGTAGAGTGTAAAGCATTCCAAATTTCATGAGATTTTTTCAAATATTTTACCTAACTATACTCATTCTCTATTAGTGCTGTCAAATGTGCTTCTCTTGCAAGTATGTTACACATGAATAGATCACTCTCTTCTATAATACATGTTTCAAGATTGTCTTCTTCAATAATAGTCTTATTATTCTTTGGAATCAACCAATAACCTGGTCCTAAACATAATAGGTGTGTCTTCACCTTTTCTTTCTAGCTATCAAAATTTACTCCATCAAACTTAGGGCTTTCTTTCCTAAAATTCACCATGGATCTCCTTAATCTATTAAAATTCTCTTTCAAGGACCTACCGCTCTGATACCAATTGTTAGAAAGTAAAATCCACCAAGATAACTGAGAGGGGGTTGTGAATTAGTTATTAGATAATTATAAATTTTATCATCTTCAACAACATTAAACTATATAAGCAATATAATTACCAACCATAGAAAGATATTCATACACAATACCACAATGACACAAGATATGTTGACTAGGGAACCTCTTGACCAAAGAGTAAACCCCGGTGGGAATGATGCCCACAAAAGATGCACTAATATGAATATTCCTTGTGAGAGAATGGACTCTGTTAGGAGTCTTATGAAATATATTCAGTACATATGAATCCCTATTAGGAGATTTTGAATCCCTGTTAAAAGATTCTAACCTTGTTTAGAGTTATAGAAAACAAAAGGACCCACTACCCAAACAGCTTCAGGGTAAGATCACTCAACACACTGTCCAAATAATCTTTGCATTACTCAATAAAATAATATGTTACCTCTTCTCTAACTATGCCAAACCACACTCACCGTTACATCAGATCTCAATTTTAGATCTCTGTACTTCGCATGTCTTCCTTCACAAATTTTCTCTCATACTCAGCTCTTTTCTTTACTTCATGCATACCACATCACACATCATCACTATAGCTACATTCCAATTACACACTTTCACATCACAACATCATGCTACCACTATACAACAAGGAAATACATTCCTTCCTTTATACCACACTCAAATAATTACAAATGAGTCGGCATACAATTACAAAATAAAAGTTTCCACATGCTACACCAAAATTACATAAAATTATCGGCTTCCAAATACAATAAATCTTCACTCATGTGACTTCGAATTCTATGCTATCATCCACATCACTATCAATGTGTCTCTAACTTCCCTTTAACTACACAAAGCTAGATTCCATCCCTATTAGGAGATATCATCCGATTTCCACAAACTACTACTCAAGAACACTGCTTCTACCAAAATGATCATAACTTCCATGAATCAATGGATTACTATATGCACTCTTAACCATAGACATATAACATATCAAAGATTATAACCTCAATATCACATAGCTCTAACTACAATAACCCACATGCGCTAATCCAAACTCTATCTGCTTCTCTGCAAGTCTTTGGTAAATCACTGTGTTGACATCAATGACAATCATAGTCATGAATGAAACAAAAACTACTATAGAATGGCTGCCAAACACTTTAGCATTCATTCCTAAGAATGGGTGGGTTTGTAAAAAGTGATAACATTAAAAATTAACCTAGGAAGGGGTGATTCAAAAGATTATGAAAGAAAACATAATAGTGGCCACACAGATCTGATTGGATTGCCAAGACTAGGGATGATTTCTAGGGTGGATCCCTATTCATAAAGGGGGGACTGGGGTTACATGGTTGCCAGGGTGGATCCCAATACATAGGTTGTGTGATGACACTCACTTAGGTGGTCTCCTAGAACCTTAACCTCGGTGTTATAGTATGACAATATTTTATGTGCTTTATTCTTGTTCTTTTGAGTCTTGGATTTATTGGTATTTGAGACTTAGATTGCCTTAAGATCTTGAGAGTACCTTTGTTCCATCTCCTAGCATGGGAGGTGGAACTTTACCAGTTTCACATGGTTGCGTGGCAAATCTCTTTCGAGGTATTATTCGTGGTTCCTGTCATGGCTTGGATTCTGAGTTGTTCAGTGGTAAAGATTTTTTTCTTGTATCATGTATCTCTATCTTTTGTTATCAAGATGTAAATATGTATTGTAATCCTTTGTGAAACTTGATGTAATTATCTTTCTGTATGCCTTCAGACCATGTGCAACAACTGTAATTGTAATTGTGTTGAAATTGTAAGAAAGAAGTTATGTATTTGGGAAGGGTAGTTTTAGGAATCCCAAAAGATGATTGAATATTGTTAATCAAACATGGATTATGTTTAAGTAATTCCTACCCTATCTGTCTTATGCATTTTAAAATTAAATTGAAAGTAATGATTCTATGTAAGTATTGCCAATGCAATAGATGAAAACTTCTGAAAGGAAACTCATTTTGTTAGTGGAAAGATGTGCTAAGGGTTGAAGGGTTTCTCCAGGTGAAATAGTAAGGCAAATGAAACATGTATTTTATGGAAATTAGTAATGAGATGTCATTTCTTAAATGTATAAGTTCAATGTGTATGATGTAAGGTTATTTAAACTAGGTTCTAATCTCAATTCTTAACTAGATTTATACAAGGTTATAGATGATAATTTGTAGAAGTTAGACTTTTGGAAAGAAATGATTCAGTGAATGGTTTATGTTGGTTATTAATAGATGGTTAAGTACTTTACATGTTTTCTATTATGATCTTTGAAATGAAAATCTAAAGTAAGGACTTTTAATAGATGGTTTATGTGATGATAGTGCATAAATAAGGTTAAGGAGAAAACAAATGAAAAATGAAAGGATAAATGTACTTTGTGTATTAGATAAATGATGGGCTTCTAACTCATTTCTAAAAGTGAATATCTATGCAAATTAGGTAAAGAAAATAAATGCAATTATCTCATTAATGTAATTAGTTTTGATGAGGAATGAAAACAATGTCTCAATGTAAATTGATGTTGAAACATAAATAGAATTGCATTAGATTAAGTAATAAAATGTATTGCTTGTTAATGGTAAATGAATTCATTAAGGGAACCTTAAGGAATGTGCTTGTAAATGGTAATGATGATAAGTTCGAATGTTAGAAAAAAAAAAAAGTTATAATTTGAGGTCATAGACCTGATTCCTTATGGGTTCCCTAGAGGGGACATTACATTGTCCTTCATCCCATGTAGTCTTCAATTCATTCACTTTCTCATGCAAAAAGTCCTTCTGTCTTCCACTTTTCTTATCCCTTCAGTCAACAACTAATAGCAACTGACTCTAACCACCACCGACCACATCAATGCCTCGGTAAGGTTCATCCTCTCAAGACTCCTCAATCAACTTAGTATCATCTACATCTCTTTGTGTCACAAATGTAACCATCTGCTTCTTAATCTCAACAAACTCTTCAGAGATGTCATTCTCCCTCTCCTTCAAACTAGACTTAATAAGAATAGGTTCATCAACCTTCTATACCTGAGGTTTTTCATAAGGAAAACACCTGATAAATCCATATCCTTTAACCCCTGTCTCCTGTAAAGGTATCATCTTATGCCAAGATCCTTCATGCCTAACCACATAGGTGTTAGCATGACCATCATACAAAACATTTCTATCAAACTCCTAGGGTCTATCGAGAAACAAATGACAAGCATCCATAGGCAATATATCACACAATATCTCATCATGGTAAGATCCAGTCTGAAACTTAACCAAGCAGTGTTCTTCAACTCTAACCTTAGAAACATCTTGTATGCAACTAATCTGATAAAGATTAGTATGTTTCCTTATTTCCAAATTCAACAGACTAACCATTTCATCTGAAACAAAATTTTTAGAACTGCCACCATCAACAATGATATTACATACCCTATCCTTGCATTTACATCTAGTCCTGAACAAATTCCTTCATTTCACTGGTTCATGGACACATGAAACTTATCTCCTAATGATAAGTGTCTCACTTTCTCTACAACATTCTCAATGTCTTCTTTAGAAGCTAATGCAACTCTTTTCTTAGGACATTGCCAACTTCTATGACCAACTTCACCACAGTTATAGCAAGTTTTGGTGAAATCATTCTTCCACCTTCCTCTTTGTCCAACATTCTTAGTAACTTGACCACTACTAGATCCTACATCAGACATAGGACTCTCTGTCACATTTCTCTCAACAACAATCTCACCAGTTTTAACACCTCAGTTCCTATTGTTCTATTTTCCTTCATACTTCCTATTCAACTTCTCTGCAATCTTTAATGCCATCTAATAAGCATCACTAATTGTTTTCATCTACATATTAATTAACCCATCCTAAATACTAGGTCTCAAACC
Organism: Chamaecyparis obtusa; assembly: GCA_027943335.1. Lineage (NCBI taxonomy): Eukaryota > Viridiplantae > Streptophyta > Pinopsida > Cupressales > Cupressaceae > Chamaecyparis > Chamaecyparis obtusa. Next base: position 202,567 of record BSBK01013519.1, on the reverse strand, counting down.
ATAAACATACCTAGCAACCTTCTCTTTATCAGCTTCAGAATGACTAGTCCCAATCAAGATTCTATAAAACTCCTCGGTATACTCCCGTACCAATTTTTTAGTCTTCTTCAAATCTTGCATCTTCTTAAAAAGTCCAATTCATAATACACCAGAATGAATTTCTTCTTCAACTTTTCAACCATTTGGTTCCACTTAGTGATCTTTTATTTTCCTCTTCTACCTCTTTCCAATTGAACTTCTCTCCACCAGATATTTGCATGACCCTTCAACTTAGTCTTTGAAAATATAACCCTATCAGGATCTTCTATTTCTTTATACTCAAAGTATTCATCAATCTCATTGATCCAATCAATCAATTCTTTAGGCCTAAGGCTTCCAAAAAATGTAGAAACTTCAATCTTAGGTCTTTTCCCAATCTTAGACATAGCTTTCAAAATTTGATTCCCCTCAGAATCTCTAGCTTCTTCTACAACTTCTTCAAAATTATCTTCCTCAGATTCATCATCACTATCCTCTTTCAAGGTAGGCTTCTTCTTTCTCAATTCCTCTTGTAGGTCTTGCACTTGTTTCTACAAAGCCCTAAAATCATCAAGATAGAATTCACGAGTATCTTCTTCCTCTTTAGGGATCTCTCGATTTATCCTCAAAGGCATCTTCAAATCAAGATCTAGATACACAAGATCCACTAAGCTCCAACTGGAATAGACTTTACTCAAATAGGAATAAACTTTTCTCTGATACCACTTAATGCAGTCAAGGTGGGTGGATCCAGTTAAGGACTGACAGACCTTGCAACCAAACTAATATGTAGTGGAACTACACAATAACAACAATAGATCTACAATGAAACAAAAGTCTATATTCATGAAAATACTGATTACATGAAATGTTTCGAGCTATAAGGCATTCCTAGTTACGGCCAATTACAAAGCAAGTAATAGTGTACAAGATCTCCCAAGATCCAAATCTTTTCCCCAACATCAACATTTAGTTAGCCTAGGTTTGTAACACACAGCACACTAGTAGGCACCTAGGAAAGATCTAAACATGTACTCCAACTTCCAAGCAATCTTCTTGGTCCTAAGCTTGTAGGATACTAACCTTTTTTCACACCCAAAAACTCCTCTGATACTAAAGAACTACCCAAGCATCCTATAAATACTAATTCCCACCCACAAGTTGGCTTATGAAACAATAAACCCTTATAACAAATATTAAATGCTAAAAACAACAGTTGGCTCTCACATAGCCTTACAAAATAAATAAACTCTCAAAGATGGCCCCAAATGGTCATCAAATCTACATAGAAGAATGCAACATGCCAGATCTAGGTCCCCACATATCCAATGGTCAATCCATAACACAAGGACCATGACCCAAATTAAATGGACTAGTTGGCCAAGCCGATCTATCCAAACAATCCAGTCGGTAAGCAAGAACCTCGAGCAATAGAAGAAATAATCGAACACTAGTTGATCGACCATGCTAGGCATGACCAAGAAAAACAATTATCACTAAGTGCTAGAGAATCGAGACCTTCAGTCATTGAGCATTATTCAGAGACCAAGCCACCCGGTAACCACATAAACCAAGCAACCAGTCTCCTAAACCAAACAAGAACTCCACCAAACCATGATCAAAACTAACAATCTACCTTCAAAGACAAACATATTTTTGGTTGATACAAGATTGCCAAGAATCCTAGGATGCTCCTGCATTAGACACCCCAGGTAAGAAATAATTTCTCATAAGGAAATCAAGAATGCCTCAAGGGAATTAGAACAAGTATGCCAAATTTTTTCTTCACCCACATCTCTCCTTATCCTTCATCCCAAGTAGTCTTCACTTCATTCATTGTCTCATGCAAAAAGTCCTTATATCTTCCACTTTTCTTATCCATTTGGTCAGAAACTGATAACAACTGACTTTGACCAATACCGACCACATCAGTGCCTCGGTAAGGTTCATTCTCTCCAGACTCCTCAATCAACTCAGTATTAGCTACATCTCTCTATGTCACAAATGTAACCATCTATTGAACCATCTCTACTAGCAATAACATCTACTTATTAATCTCAAAAAACTCTTCAGAGATGTCATTCTCCTTCTTCAAACTAGACTTAATAGGAATAGGTTTGTCAACCTTCTTCTCCTAAGGTTTGTCATAAGGACAATGCCTGATAACTCCATATCCTTTAACCCCTATCTCTTGTAAAGATATTAGCTTATGCCAAGCTCCTTCATGCCTAACCACATAGGTGTTAGCATGACCATCATACAAAACATTCCTATCAAACTCCCAGGGTCTACTGAGCAACAAATGACAAGCATCCATAAGCAATATATCACACAATATCTCATCATGGTAAGATCTAATCTAAAACTTAACCAAGCATTGTTCTTCAACTCTAACCTTAGAAATATCTTGCATCCAACTAATCTGATAAGGATTAGGATGTTTCCTTCTTTCCAAATTCAACTTACTAAACATTTCATCTAAAACAAATTTTTTAGAACTGCCACCATCAACAATGACATTACATACCCTATCCTTGCATTTACATCTGGTCCTGAACAAATTCCTTCTTTGCATAGGTTCATGAACATGTACAGCTAATCTCCTAGTAATAAGTGTCTCACCTTTCTCTGGAACATTCTCAATGTCTTCTTTAGCAGCTAATGCAACTCTTTTCTTAGGACACTGCCAACTTCTATGACCAGCTTCACCATAATTATAGCAAGTGTCGGTGAACTCATCCTTCCACCTTCCTCTCTATGCAACATTCTTAGTAACTTGACCATTGCTAGATCCTAAATCAGACATAGGATTCTCTGCCACATTACTCTCAACAATAGTCTCACCAGTCTTAACACCTCGGTTCGTATTGTTCTATTTTCCTTCATACTTCCTATTCAGCTTCTCTTCAATCTTTAATGCCATCTAATAAGAATCACTAATTGTTGTCATCTACACAATAAGTAACTGTTCCTGAATACTAGATCTCAAACCATAGACATACCTAGCAACCTTCTCTTTATCATCTTCAGAATGACCAGTCCTAATCAGGATTCTATAAAACTACTCGGTATACAAGCTTGTACCGATTTGTTAGTCTTCTTAAAAGCTTGCATCTTCTTAAAACTATCCAATTCACAATCCACTAGAATGAATTGCTTCTTTAACTTGTCAACCATTTAGTTCCACTAAGTGATCTTTTCTTTTACTCTTCTACCTCTTTCCAATTGAACTTCTCTCCACCAGATATTTGCATGACCCTTCAACTTAGTCTTTGAAAATATAACCCTATCAGGATCTTCTATTTCTTCATACTCAAAGTATTCATCAATCTCATTGATCCAATTAATCAATTCTTTAGGCCTAAGGCTTCCAAAAAATGTAGAAACTTCAATCTTAGGTCTTTTCCTAATCTTAGACGTAGCTTTCAAAATTTGATTCACCTCAGAATCTCTAGCTTCTTCTGTAGCTTCTTAAAAATGATCTTCCTCATATTCATCATCACTATCCTATTTCAAGCTAGGATTCTTCTTTCTCAATTCCTCTTGTAGGTCTTGCACTTATTTCTACAAAGCCCTAAAATCATCAAGATAGAATTCACGAGTAGCTTCTTCCTCTTTAGGGATCTCTTGATTTCTCCTGAGAGGCATCTTAAAATCAAGATCTAGATATACAAGATCCACTTGGCTCCAACCGGAATAGACTTTACTCAAATAGGAAGAAACTTCGATCTGATACCACTTAATGTAGTCAAGATGGGTGGATCTAGTTAAGGACTGACTGACCTTGTAACCAAACCAATATGCAGCGAAACTACACAGTAACAACAACAAATCTGCAATGAAACAAAAGTCTATATTCATGAAAACACTAATTACATGCAATGTGCCAGATTGTAAGCCTTCTCGGTTACAACCAATCAAAAATCAAGTAATAGTCTACAAGATCTCGCAGGACCCAAATCTTTTCCATGACATCAACATTCAGCTAGCCTAGGTCTATAACACACAACACATTGGTAGGCACCTAGGAAATATCTAAACGTGTACTCAAACTTCCAAGCAATCTTCCTACTCCTAAGCTCATAGGATACTAACCTTTTTTCACCCCCCAAAACTCCTCTAATACTAAACAACTACCAGAGCATCCTATAAATACTGATTGCCATCCACAAGTCGGCTGATGAAACAATAAACCCTTATAACAAATATTAAATGCTAAAAAATCAGTCGGCTCTCACATAGCCTTACAAAATAAATAAAATCTCAAAGATGGCCCCAAATGGTCATCAGATCCACATAGAAGAATGCAACATGCTAGATCTAGGTCCCCACACATCCAATGGTCAATCTATAGCATGAGGAGCATGACCCAAATTAAATTCACTAGTTGGCCAAGCTGATCTATCCAAACAATCCAGTCGGTAAGCAAGAACATTGAGAAATAAAATAAATAATCGAGCACCAATCAACTGACCATCCTAGGCATGACCGAGCAACATAGTTATTGCCAAGTACCAAACAATTGACACCTTTAGTCACCGACCATTCTTTAGAGACCGAGCACCCCGGTAACCACATAAACTGAGTAACCAGTCTCCCAAACTAAGAAAGAACTCCACCAAACCACAATCAAAACTAACAATCTACCTTAAAAGACAAACATATTTTTGGTTGACACAGGATTGCCAAGAATCCTAGGATGCTCATGCATCACTACAAACACCTGAGGATTCCCCCTATGTCAATTCCATAGAAAATGAAATAGGAGAGAAAAATCCTAACCCTTTCTACATATCCTTGATATTGAATAAACAAAACTTAGCAATTTCATTATTTATTTTGGCACATCTAATAATATAATGCCTTCCCCATTTGCTAGAGCCCTAGGCCTTACCCTAACCAAGACATTTGGCTGGTGTTATTTTATGGATGGAAAGAAAGTATCATTGATGGGTAAAGTTAAAGATGTGCAAGATGTCCTTGCTGCATGCCTAGATAAGTGTTTAAAACTAACAATCCTAGTTGCAGATATCCATGCCAGCTATGGTATGTTACTTAGTAGAAACTTCTGTAAAGACCTAGTGGGAGACATAAAGATGGATTGGTTTGAGGCAGTTATCCCAGTAGGTAAGAAGAAAATAAAACTTGATCCAGAACTTGAAAATAAGTACACAGTAGTTCCTTCAGACAACCCCAAAGCCCAAATTCTCTATGAAGAATGTCATCTTGATAATTATGTTATTCTGTCAGATGGTGAAACTAAATTTGTTGCTAATGGTTCAAAGGAAGAGGTTTTATGGAAAATGGAATTCAATGGTAGCTATTCAAATTCAAGATCAGGAGTAGGGGTAGTATTATTTCCTCCCGTCAGAGAATGTATCCCTCCATCCTTTAAGCTGGATTTTAGGAATATGAATAATATGGTTGAGTACGAAGAATTTCTACAAGGACTCAAAGAAGTGAAGCTAAGAGGGGTTAAGAAGTTGGTTGCAAAGGGCGATGTTGAATTGATTATGATGCAAGTAAGGGGCAGTTTTATGTCAAGAATGAAAAATTAAAGCACTATAGAAACTTAGTGTGGGATGAACTTGACTCCTTTGATGCCTTTTCCATAGAGTTCATACACTAGAGTATAAACACTAAAGTAGAATCCTTGACAGTTCCAGCCTCATTATTGTTACCCCATCTAGACTTCAAAATGTAGAAGTACCAAATAGAAATGATCTATAGGCCAAAGGTGCCAAACAATGTATAACATTAGCAAGTGTTTGATAATGATTCTCAACTTAAAGATTTATTGTGATGTGTTGTGAATTTTTCTGATATATATTTTGAAGGCTCCAATAGTGAGAGAAAGGAGGTCTATGAAGGTTCAACAAGAGATGATGGAATCATTTAGCTAAAGGAAAACAAGAGTCCAAAAGGACTGGTTTCTCTAGAACATCTATATCAAAGAAGAGATGATAGTACACTCAAGGAAAAAGTATCCCATACTCATATCTCCAAAGAGTATGATAAAATCAATATAGGTGATGATGGTAATCCTAAATGGATTTCAATAGGTAAGACATGTTCGCAACAAGAAAGGGATGACCTAAAGAAGTTACTAACAAAGTATAGAGATGATTTTTCTTGGGGATACAAAGATCTTAAGAATTTTAGAGGTGGGCAATTTAGACATCACATTCCTTTGAAACTAGGTGCCACCCCTTTTCATCAGAAGCTAAGGAATTACAATCTAAAAGTATCTGAACCTATATTGAAAGAGGTAGAGAAAATGTTGCAAGCTAGAATCATCTACCCTATACATCATTCAACTTGGATTGCTAATACAGTCCCTGTGAGAAAAAAAAAATGGTAAAATCAGAATTATGTGGATTTCTAAAATTTGACTTAAGACATTTTGAAGGACAATTACATGTTGCCAGTGATGGAACAAGTTATCTATGTTGTGTCAAGATCAAAAGTGATGTCAATGATGGATGGTTACTCTGGATATAATCAGATTAGTGTGGTGAAGGAGGATCAACACAAGACAACCTTTATAACTCCTTGGAGTACTTATGTGCATACAACCAGATGTTGTTTGGATTAATTAATGTTAGTGCCACTTTTTAGAGGGTGATGAACTCCTCCTTCGAGGATCTTCTCAATAAGATCATTGTAGTTTATTTGGATGACTTGACAGTTTATTCAAAAAGGAGGAATCACCATTTAAGGGACATTGAAACAATGTTGCAAAGGTGTAGGAGTCATGTTATATCCTCAAATCCTAAGAAGTCAATTTTATTTGTTGAGGAGGGTAAATTGTTATGGCATATTGTTTTAAGAGAAGGTGTCCAAATTGACCCCAGATTGGTCAGGGCGATTCAACAGCTTAACTTACCTTCCAACAAAAGTGGCCTAAAGTCTTTCTTTGGCTAGGTGAACTTTTTGTAGGCCTTTGTCCTAGAGTTTCTGGAGACTACCAGGCATATGGTAGACATTTTGAGTGAGAAAATCCCCTTAAAATGGAGTGAAGATGGCCAGAGAGCTTTCAATGACATTAAGATAGCAATATCCTAGGTGCTTGTGTTAACAAGTCTAAATTTTTAAAAGGACTTTATTATTTATTGATATGCTTCAAAGCATACTTTATTTGGCATTTTGACAGAGAAAGATGAAAAATGGAAAGAGGCACCTATTAATTTTATGAGAACACCCTTAAAGAAACATGAAGTCAAATACTCTCAAATTGAGAAACAAACCTTCACCGTAGTAAAGACAGTGAAGCAATTCAAGTACTGCATACTCCACTCTCATTGTACAGTATATGTCCTAGAAACTGTAGTAAAAAGTGTCCTGACTCAAAAGGAGATAGGCATGAATAATAGGGTGGTATGGATAGCTGAAATCAAGGAGTACAATTTGACTATTAAGCTAATGAATTTGGTGAGAGGATGGGGTTTGTGCAAATTAATAGCAGAAAATGGTGAACCATCAAAAGAAGGAGAAAGTGAAGTCCCCATGTCATTGTTGGTATGTTTGACAGATCCTTGGTTCTCAAACGTAACATATTTCCTCACTTATGGTGAATTCCCTAAACACCTGAATGCTCGAGAAAGGCATAATTTGAAATTAAAGGTATCCAATTATGTATTTTCCCAAGATGTGTTATATAAAAGGGGTGTTGATGAGACTTTTCTCAAATGTGTAGATGTTGTACAACAAAAGAAGCTACTGAAAGCTTTCCATGATGAAGCTTGTGGAGGACATTTTTTCTCTCCCTTCATGGCATTCAAGCTTCTCTAGAATCATTTTTATTGTCTATGAATGTTCAAGGATGCGTATCACTATGTAAAGAATTGCAAAAAATGTCAATTTTTCACAAGACGCCCACAACTTCCAGCTTTACCTCTCAATGCAGTGATCATAGATGAACCTTTTAGACAATGAGGGATAGAGTTTTTAGGACCCCTAAATCCTTCATCTAGTGAAGGACACATATGTTAGAATAAATGAGACGGGGGTGAATTAGTTATCCAGTGTCCCAATTCAAAATGTATAATCCAAAACAATTCTACTACTTCTGCAAGTTGATAAACATAAAATACTTCCACTATCTATGTATATAAGGATTGACAATCTAAACTTTGTAATAATTACCAATTAAATCTAACATGTAATATGAAAAGTATGATCACAAACAAATATCACAATCAACACATAACACAAGAGATTTAAGGTGGAAACCCTATAAAGGGAGAAACCACCTGGGACTGGCAACCCAAAATTGTTCACTCTTCTGAAGTGAGGTTGGTGAAGACCCAACCTTGTTAAAGGTTTACAAACACACTGTTAGGTGTGACCTTGTTAGAGGATTTTAGACTAGAAGTCATCGTCCAACTAGCAGTCACTCTGGGGTTGACAGGATAACAATGTTCGCTCTATGTATGAAACATCAAAAGACTTTCATAGTCCACAAGGTTAAGAGATTTGACAGTGTACAATGGTTAAATGTGTAACAGTAGATGATCTTCCTAAATACAACTTTAGTTTGCAGTTTACAAATCAATGTTCAGCTCATTCAAATATTTCTGACCAATATAACACTTCAAATTCAATACTATATCAACTTACTATCTATCGGTAATAACTCTCTATAGCTCAGTGACTATTCTGTAGCTCAGTTCTTATTAACTAGTATGATCAGAAAAACTTCTCCAGATGATTATTCTGTAGTATCTTCTTCTTCTAGCATCTGTTTCACAATGAAAGCAATGTCTCTTATATAGACAAGTAAATCATTTTCTTTTCCTCCATCAGATTTTTCCGCTTAATCATATTCATAGATTTTTCCGCTTTAAGCTCCCTCGGCTGATGTGTCAGTAACACATTTCAATCTACTCCATTAGATCCTTTTGATTTATGTTAGTCATTGATCTTCATAACAAACATTATCTATTACCTCAATTTATAGCTCATCACTTTATCGGCTAAACGGATCATTTAATTCCTTTCTATTTTGCTCAGTTAACAAAGAAATGCATCGGTGAACATAAGCTCAGTTAATACTATGCTCGGTATACACTACACATCGTCGATGTATACTAAAATGCTTTATTTACTGACAACACTACTTTGTGTCTTTCAGCTCTATTCTTCATCATAGATGAATGCAACATAATAAAGTCAATTCCATCAAGTCATAGACTCATCAACAATTTACTTAGTGTATTCCTTATCCTCATCTATCATATACATCTTCCTCATGTAGATATTTATGTTCTTCATCTCTTTCACCTTCCTTTAGATGTGTCGGTATAGTAACTTACAAGATAAGTACTGTCAAGCTAGTTGACATCAATGACAACATGATACTAATTTAATCATCTTGTATATCTAATCATTAATTCCTTAGTAATCTTGAATTACAGATTCTTCAATCTGGTTTTGAATCAGTTGTAGTTCATCAGTCTCTCCCTTTGGCATTGATGGCAACTCAAGTAAGATGAAATGTACCATACACATACCAAACATGTTTTCTACAACTCTATGATCAAATGTTGTGTAGTGTAATCTCTTCGTAGCTTAATATGTTTAATCACTACATTACTAAAACAACATTATAAAATAAAGCTTTTTCATTATGTAGATATAACCTTTTCAGTTCTCAAGTTCCTTTTAGATCATCTCTCCCTTAGATAGTTCTCATCGGTGCACATCTCCTTTTCTTTTCATATTATTTATCTCTCCCTTTGACAACAATGCCAAAGAAACAAATAAATAATCAGCTTTGTAATAGCTAAATAACTCTTTGGTGTCCAATACTTCATTTGTATCTCAGTATACTAATATCCCAATCTGTTTCAGTTCTTCAAACTTAATCACAACCTTGAACAAAATTCAAAGTGTGAACTATGCTACATCAACATGAATGATCTACTGATAAGATTAGGCTGATGCAACATCCAAATCACATTAGTGACCGATAGATAGGGGATAGACCCCAAGTCTAGTCCTCAAATATTCAAAAGTGTCCTTTGGTAGAGGCTTTGTAAAAATGTCTGCAAGTTGTTCTTTAGATGTAACAAATTCTAACTTTACTTTCTTCTCTTGCACTTGTTCTCTTAAGTAGTGATATTTAATTGATATATTCTTTGTCTTTGAGTGCATCACAAGATTCTTTGAGATATTAATTGCACTTTTATTGTCATAGTATATGATCACTGGGTCAGTGATTACCTCATTCATTCCTTCCAACACTTGTTTGATATATGCAATGTTTGAGCAATTAGTAGCAGCAGCAACATACTCTGCTTCAGCTGCAGACTGAGAAATACAAGCCTGCTTTTTACTTGTCTAGGTTACAAGTCTTTCACCAAAGAAAAATGCTCATCTGGTGGTACTTTTTCTGTCATCCACATTTTCAGCCCAATCAGCATCGGTGTAAACTTTCAGCTCAAACTTACCTTCCTTAGGATACCATAATCCATAATCCTCTATCTTTTTCAGATATCTTAAGATTCTTTTAGTAGAAATCATGTGTGATTCTCTAGGATTAGCAAAATATCTAGCAACAATTCCCACAGGATGTGTTATATCTAGTCTACTATGAACTACATACATTAGCTTACCAATCATGGATCGGTAAAGTGTCTGGTTTACCTCTATAGTTTCATCTTCCTTTGTCAATTTACTTCTAGTAGCCATCAATGTTCCCACAGGTTTAGCATCTTTCATGCCAAATGTCTTCAAGACTTCCTTGATGTACTTGGACTGTGTGATGAATATCCCATCACTTTGTTGTATCACTTGTAATCCGAGAAAGAACTTAATCTCTTTGAACATAGAAATTTCAAACTCATTCCTCATGTCATCCACAATAGATTTACATACATGATCTTGACCTCCAAAAAATAATATCATCAAAAAAAATTTCAGCAATGATAATAGTGTCATCAGTATCACCTTTCATGTACAAATTGTTGTTCTCACTGGTTCTTACAAATCCAATACTTAACAAGTAAGTATGTAGTCTTTAAAACCTTTCTCTCGGTGCTTGCTTCAAACCATATAAAGCTTTGTGTAATCTACATACCATGTTTCTATTGTTTGGATCAACGAATCCTTCAGGTTGTTCTATGTAGACCTCTTCTTCAAGTATACCATTCAGAAATGCTGATTTCACATCCATTTGATAAACCTTAAATTTATTGTGTGCAGCATATGTAAGTAACATTCTAACTCCTTCCAATCTGGCAATAGGTGCAAATGTTTCACCATAATCAATGCCTTCTTCCTGTGCATATCCCTTGCATACCAATCTCGCTTTATTTCTTGTTACTTCACCATTTTCATTCATTTTGTTTCTAAATATCCATTTAGTACTGATAACATTCTTATCTTTAGGTCGGGGTACTAAGGACCAAGTTTTTTTTCTCTCTATTTGTTATATTTCCTCCTTCATTGCATTAACCCTTTCTTCATTTTCTAATGCAACTTTCACATTCTTTGGTTCAAATTCAAAAACTAAACATGTACCTTGTCTTGTTTTGCTTCTAGTCCGCATTCCAGCTTGTCTTTTTTCAATAATTTGTGTCTTAGGATGATGTCTTCTGACAAAAATAGCCAGTACTCAGTTTCTTCTTTCTTGTTCATCCCGTTCAAGTTCATTTGATTACTCAGTGGCACCATCTTGTTTGTTAGTTTCCCTTTCTTGTTCCTCAGGGTTATTTTCCTGCTGACCAATTATCACAGGATGCAACTTTGGTAGATAGTCAAGAAGTTCAATGTAAGTGAATCTACCATAGTCTTCCAGTTCCTTTCTTTCTTCCATGTTTATGTCATCATACTCATCAACACAAACATTATTACTTTCAATCATCTTATTTGTAACCTTATTCAGACATTTGTATGCTTTACTCTTAGTAGAATATCCTAAGAATATTCCTTCATCACCTTTAGAATCAAATTTCCCATTTCACTCATCTTTTAGAATAAAACATTTTCTTCCAAAAATTCTGAAATAACTTACAGTAGGTTTGTGTCCAAACCATAGCTCATAAGGTGTCTGGTTGGTGTCCTTCTTTAGTTGTACTTGGTTAAGCACATATACAATTGTCCTAATAGCTTCCCTCCAATATGTTTGAGCAACATTCTTTTGTAGCATTAGTGTTCTAGCACAGTCAATGATTGACCTATTCCTTCTTTCAGCAATCCCATTCTGCTGAGGTGTTCTCAGTGCAAAGACCTGTCTCTTAATACCATTCTCATTACAAAAATTAGTAAATTCATCAGAGATAAATTCACCTCCTCTATCAGATCTTAAGCATTTGATTTATTTTCCTGTCTCTTTTTCTACCTTAGCCTTATACCATTTAAACAACTTAAAAGATTCAAATTTCTCTTTCAGAAACATAACAATCATTAGTCTAGTGTAGTCATCAACAAAAAGAATAAAGTATCTATCACCATAATAGCTCTGAGTTCTCATAGGACCACATAGCTCAGTATGAACCAATTCAAGTATCTTCTTTGTTGAGTAGTCTTTTCTTTTAAAACTAGACTTAGTCATCTTACCTTTCTGACATTCATGACACATAGCATGATCTAGTTTTGACAAGTTAGGAAATCTTCTAACTCTTTTCTTCTTACTAATCTTGACCATGTTATCAAAATTCACATGACATAACCTCTTATGCCACAACCATGCATCTTCATCTTCCATTAATAAACAAGAGGATTGATCAATATCAAGATAAAATAGATTACCTCTTGATTGTGTACCAGTTCCAACAAGTCTTCCTCCATCATCATAAATTCTTACCTTTCTACTCTCAAAAGCAAGTCAGTGACCTGAGTTGTTCAGGTATGCCACACTTATCAAATTGTAGTTCAGTCCATCTACCCATTATGCATTCTCACATTTTATTCTATCATTAATCATGAGTGAAATTTTACCTCTCACCATACAAGGTGCATCATTTCCCATTCTAATAGATCCACCATCATATTCATCAATTAGATCCAATTTCTCTATATCACCAATAATATGATGTGTGCAGCCACTGTCTATGATCCATGTATCATTTCTTCTTACTTTAGAGACCAATGTTGTCTCCTTATGTTTCTCTTCTTCCTCTGAATCATCCTTCATAGCAATAAATACTACTTCTACATCATCATCAGTGTTAGATTCAGATTCAAATTATTCATCTATCTAACATACCTTTTCCCCTTTGTCATAGCTATCTCATTTGTCTCTATTGTTGTGTCGGTAGCCTCTGTTGACTCTTCTCCCATAGCTTCCTTCAGATCGGTCTTTGGATCTATCATCATCTTTCTTATTCGGACATCTAACAGTAATGTGGCCAACTTCTTTACAATTAAAACAAGCTAGAGGTAACTTGCATCTATATCTTCCCTTAACTTTGGGAAATCTTCTAGCCATGAGAGCTTCAAGCTCATCAAGCTCATCATTGGTATTACTATCACTGTCATTGTTCTTATCAATCTTGCTACTAGAATTACCAATCTTCAAAGAGGACATGAAAGTGGATTCAATAGAAGGTACAACATTGTTGTCAAATTTATTTAGTTCAAAGGTTGTTAGCTTACCAATTAGAGTATCAAGGGTGAGGTTGGATGTAGCCCTTGTTTCATGAATTGTAGAGATCCTAATCACATAAACTGGTAGCAAAGTTCTAAGAATCTTGCTTATCATTGTTTCATCATCAATAGCTCCACCAGATGCTCTAATAGCATGTACTGCCTCTTTTAGTCTATTTGTGTATTGCATAATGTTCTCACCTTCTTTCATCTTCATATCATCAAATCAACCTCTTAGGCTTTCTGCTCTAGCTCTCTTGACATTCGTATCTCCACTACATATTAGAGTCAGTTTATCCCACATGGCTTTGGCAGTAGTGCATCCCTTAATGTCTTCAAATTTGGTGTCGGTATAGGAAACAACAAGTTCCATCATAGTAATATTTTGTTCATGCCTATCCTTCAGTTGATCAAGAGTTAGTGGACCCAGTGTTAGTTTAATGTAGCCATTCTCCATCAGTTCTAGTGTAGAGTTCCCAATTCTAGATATGTGCAGCTTCATTTGTCTTTTCCATACTGTGAAGTTATATTTGTTCAGCTTTGGCACTTCCCTCTTATACAACTTGAGACCTTTTTGCTAAAGTCCTTAAAACTCTATTCTAAGAAACCACCACTCTGATACCAATTTTTAGAATAACTGAGAGGGGGGTGAATCAGTTATCCAGTGTTCCAATTCAAAATGTATAATTGTAATGCCCAAAAATCCATTGGGCATTACATAGTTTACTCTCTACAAAAAATAATTTATAATGTTCAGATTTGTAATACTTTCAATCAATTTGAATGAAACATACAGTTCTTTTGTAAGGTAAGTTTATAACTTATCTTATTTTCAAGTTCAAATGCAAATACCTTAAGTACTCAAGTTACTATCATCATACTAGATTCCTTCATTCACATAAGACATATACTAATGCAAATGTTTGGGTTATGGTAATATTGTAATAATCATTTAACTGCATTAATTTACACATCATAGATATAGAAACATTTAACTTAATAAAAATAATTTAACCTTCATGTACATAATAGTTTCCTAGAACATCAGTGCAGGAAAGCTGATTAAAATATGCCTTTGACAATTGCAGTAATTTCATCCTTTTCTCAAGAAATACTAAATAAATCATCATCTTCAGTCCATAACAAATCCACATAATATATAAACAAGGAACTAATTTCAAATGGATTTAATAGTTCCAGGACTTAAACTTTTAAGAGAGCTAATAAATTCTCAAAGGCTAATCTAAATTTTTACTAGTGTATCACTCACATACTTATTACAATTACATTTTCATATAAAGAAAAATGAGTAGAGAAAGAATCCCTCAAGTTGTACACCTAAGAACAACATTTTAACTTTTCCCAATTTTATAGTGAGATTCTACTAGGACTTCTTCTTCAACCAAGAACCAAAACCTGCAAACATAAGACCTTCTCCACATGGCCATTGAGGTTCACCTCCCACCCTAGTCCATTACATGGCCACCCCCAAGCTTGGTGAAATAAGAATAGAATAGGATACACTCATACAACACAAACATAAACATTTAACACAAAATTGGAACATAGAATTTCACATTTTACCCCCTTCCAAAGCCTGCACAAAGGACACTTACATAGAATCCATACAATGGGTGAAGGTGGAATCTTCTTTATGGAGTCACCTAACTTATAATAAACAACATTTGTAGCATGTCTTACCAGCCTTCACAAGGCCCTTCCAACCCAAAAAACTCAAATCCATGAGCAACAACAACACCCTTATGGCCCCCAAATACCCTTATGACCCCTAAATAGCATAAGAAGGTTCTCATGGTTTCCCATACAACCATGCACTCATACAAAAAGGAAATCCCAACTTAGGCCCTTCACCACAAGTTCTCCTCAAATCCTCCCAAGGATGAGGAGTGAACTTGCACACCCATAACATGAACAATTCAAGAATACAACAAATTTGAAAGAAAATACTCAAAAGAAACCAACAACACAAGATTCACACAAAGAATTGCAATTTACAAAACTTCCACATAGTGCAATACTCTCAAAACATATTCAAAGTAATCACAAGTTAGAAACCACCAACCTCCTCCTAAGCCAACGCTAATGAAGAATTGTAGATGAGCTCCTCTTCACTCCAAGCTTGCTATCCTTCTCAAGCTACTAGACCAAACTCTCTAGATCTCCTCTTACTCTCTCTCAACTAGCATAGACAAGAATGAACTAGTATGTTTTTCCAATCCCTCTCCCCTTAAGTCTTTCTCCAAAAACATTCTTCTCTCATCTCCCTTTCCAAAACTATTAGGTTTCTAGATCTAAAACAAAATGACACTTTCCCTTATCTAAGGTTTGGAATGAATTTCCACATATGAAAATAAGAGACATCTTAGGGAACATTTCCATTTTCGTGCATATAAAAAATGGCACATTAGGAGAGGCATATAGGTGGCCTCGGAAAGTGAAAATAGAATAATTAAGCCTCCCAACCCATGTACTAACCTTGGGGCACTAAAATTCAACCTAAACCTCACCCTAGGACTCCACAAAACCTCTCAAAATTCCCAATTAATCATCCATCCCAAAATGGAGTATTGGTTTCAACAATTCTTGGTCCCTTAAAGTACCTACCTAGCTTAAGAATTCTCAAGACTAACTAAGGAGAGGGTGGGGTCCATACTCCACTCAACATGACACTTCATCAACATGGTGTCAAGTGACACCTCACTAAAACACACATCACAAACACATGTGGCATGCCTTGTGTGCAAAAATATTTATACATTATCACAAAGATAAAAATTTACTTAGAAACATATGTTTCAAACATTGCCAACCATATTCAAATAGGCATTACATTTACAAAATAAATCATGATACGACGAGGTCATACTCTTCTAGAGTTGACCTTGGTTTCCAACTAATTGCACTTAGATCCTATCTTGTTTCCCCGACTTACAACCATGACCATGTTCTTGCACACTCAAATTCGTTGTTAGTACATTATAAAAATCTTGCATTAATAATCATTTAAAAAATAGAGTAGTAACATCTAAACTTGACAAATATAAATATTTGCATTTTCATGATTCATTTCATAATCCACATTATATCGAATATCAATCCACATTTCCACATAAGCATGTAATCCTGAGCTTAATCATTGAACCATGATGCCATCAACATTTACTATTCTGTAAGATAACGTGACAAATGCAGAATCAACATTAAACTTAACTTTTCTATCACATGAGGTACATTATTTTAGTCTCTATAATCCTTCATCATAATTTTAATCATCAATTTAATCATTACTTTCAAATGAACAATGTAAATTGAATCAAGAGAACATGATCTCATTAACTCAAATGTCACAAAAATCATTCCAGATCTATATAAATCATGATGTAGTTTTAGCCAATTTACATAAGCATTAATTTTGTCAATTCAAAATCATTTATATGGCATAAAATCAAGTAACT
Organism: Chamaecyparis obtusa; assembly: GCA_027943335.1. Taxonomy (NCBI): domain Eukaryota; kingdom Viridiplantae; phylum Streptophyta; class Pinopsida; order Cupressales; family Cupressaceae; genus Chamaecyparis; species Chamaecyparis obtusa. Next base: position 185,483 of record BSBK01013519.1, on the reverse strand, counting down.
AGATCATCAAGCAATTCTCATAATAATATCCTAAAAGTTCGTCAATATATTTTATCACCTAACCTTTAACCTTCACATAATTTCACATCGCAACAATAATTCAAATAGTGATTAATCATTTTCCTAAATGACTCATCAACATATTTGTACCCAAATTGTAACATCTCAGTATTCATCTAAATCATTATCTTAATGTCAGTTATAATGTATCATAAGGTCTACAATCAACATCTTGTGTAAGGAAAGCATCTGACAAATATTTAGTCCCATCACCTACAGTAATCAAATTCCTATCAAAAGATAAAATCATATTAATTTATTAAAAACCTTAGGAAAATTACTAGGTCTATCATACTAATAATGCAAAAGGCTTTGATGGGTCTAGGGTGAGGCCTTAGATCCTCCTCCCCTAGGCATGAACTTCCTCTTGGAAGTTACCTAACTTAGGATTAAGGTTCCAGGGTTGACATCTCATTTAGTTCATTGGATAAATTTGAAACATCGATCTCATGCAATGAGGAATCATAATGTTGATACATGTTAAGGATGCGGTTTACCTTATTTTACTTAATTCTAACATTTAAAAGTATACACATTGTACACTAGAACTATCTAACCAAACATCACAAACTAAAATTATTCTACTCAGTTACCATATCTTCTTCTAGCAATAAGATCACGTAAGGTAATATCCATCCAACACACTAATGTCAGATCTTAGGTCATATAGAAATGCACTAAAAAGTATCTGGAGTATAGGTCCAATGTTATGCTAAAAGTATCATTTGTCACTTTACACACCCTTAGTTTATACCAACTTTATATTATATTTATTGATAACATCATAATTTCTATAATATCATAGAGTAGTTTTTACAATGCCCTAACATAATGCATCCAATATAACATAGCACAACAAAAGACCCTCACAAGGGCTTCAAGTATGGTCATTCATAATGCTAATGACAAGGGTGAACATAATGTGATGGGAAGCTTCTCTATAGATTTCATCCTTACTAATAATAATCAAATTTAATGGATTTCCCCAAATAAACCTACTCCCTCATACAACCTACCATGAAATAACTTGCCACAATTCTGACCAAAAGAGCCTCATCAAATAATCATGAAATCCAAAATTTTAAAAATTGAAAAGAACAATTCAATAAAGTGAAATTCAAAAAGTGGCCACATTGGTAAAACTTATCACAAAGTAAGTAAGAACAAGTCCTCAAGGCAAATAAGGAAATTAAGATAAAGTTTGGCTAAGTAGCCCAAAACATAATTTAATTACTTTTGCATTATTGGCAAACATAAAAATCAACTTTTGAAACAAAGTAAAATAAAAGAAAGATAATTTGAGCAATCCAAATTCTACCACAACCATCACATGAACTATGTGACCTCTTTGAGGTCACTCAGAGGGAGACGGAGGAACCCATAATATACATTTATTATGACAATATTTAAAAAATATACCAATTATGTCCTAACAAGGATAAAGCATTAAGGGTTGTCCAAGAAAACAAGGTATAAGCTTTTTCTCTTTAAATCTTCAATCCCTAATTTAACACATTAATTACTAATAAATTAAAATATTGTAAACAACACTAGCTTACTATTTAAATCCAATAAGTTCAATTTGACAATCTTTAGAGGAATGAGATTAAATACTAAATCCAAATTAAACATCCTCTATTAAATTCCAAGTGGTATACAAAAGTCACTAAAATCTAGGTTCGATATGAAAGTATAGCCTCAAAGATTCTAGAACCAAAATAAAGTCACGTACTAGGACTAAATGCATGGTTACATATGATACTTAGATAGACTTAAAAGATAATTATTAGTGGTGAGTTATTGTATCACCTAGGTGATTATTATAATTTATTTTATCACTCTTAAGGGTTTCTATGGAAATAAATTTTTCTCCTTTAGGAAACTCCAAATATAATAGGAGACTATGGCCAAAATTTATTAATAAATTATTAGGATATTTCACAACTTACGCATTATTTATTTAATATTTTTCCATTCTTAATCTCTTTATTAATAAATTAATACAAATTACCAAAGGAATAATTTTTAAGGAATATTCTCCTTTAGCTCTTTATTAGAATAGAATAATATTTCATTGACTAGTAATTCCATTTGTTAAAAGAAACCTTAAGTTCACTTTGCTAAGTTGAATCATAAAACTATAAACCCTTATTAAATTAACATCTACTCAACATATTATAAGCCTAACCTTACATTTTCTTTCATTAGAAGAACTGAATTCATCTAATGACTATTGTCAAATTTCATTTTAATGGTAAAATGGCTATTGAAAATAGAACCTATTGTAAATCCCATCGGGTTTATAAAGAGTTTCAAAAATCATTAAAAAGATAATTCCATTTATTAGTTTGGACAACATGTGCGCCCAATTTCATTAATAATCAAACAATTGGATCCCCACATATTAATAAATTTGACTTCCAAGGTCTTACATGCTTCCTTTAATTAATCCAATGGAAAATCTAATACATCTATAAAATATTCCTAATGTTAAACACATAGAAATATGATTCCGAATATTTAAATGGATATAAATTTTTAAAATAAATTCACTAACAAATAAAGGCCATACCTTCTACCAAGTAAACCTTTCATTCTAAACAAAAATAAAGGTTAAAGTCTAACTTTTGATAAAAAATAAGGAGAAACAAAAGAGTTTATAAAATTAATCAAATAAGAGAAATGTTTGAGTTATAAAAAATTTAAAATTAATCTTAGTTAATACATTTATAAACTATGTTTCCTTACTTAATTTAAATATTTATAAGGTTAATTATTACAATAATTCTATAACTCCTTTTATATACTAAATTTAAATATCGACTATAGTCAATACACCATTACAAGTTTTGTGCGTTCAATATTAATAAAGGATAAAATTGAATATTGAATTAAACTTTTTAATTGAAGATTGTTTTAATAT